>BGPR01002075.1:187346-197909 GCA_013235015.1 Araneus ventricosus
CAGCTGATGGGGCATCTAAGTGGGAGCCACCGGTGGTACGCGTCGCCTGATGCGACATCTAAGTGGGAGCCACCGGTGGTACGTGCCGCCTGATGGAACATCTAAGTCCGAGCCACCGGTGGAAAAGCCGGCCTGAACGTGTTAAAATATGGCGTTTTACTAACAAGCATATCTGTTATTAGTGCTCAAAAGAATATTGTTCAAACATATGAACGCTTTTAAACGCTTTGCGATTATTTTCCATCTAAATTATTAGTATTGCGATCGTTTTAACTGCGCGTAACGGTACACCGCATGGTTTCCGTCTTCTGTTTACTACTAAAGAAAATTGGAACTACTACTATCTTTTCTCCATGAGAGCCCTTTTGCAGATAAATAGTTTCTTGATTGAATCAAGAGACAAATGTAAAAGTAATGTATTTTTATAAAATACTACAATAGTTATATTTTAATCTAGACCTAAATTCCATCATAATCTGCTAAAAAGTATCTTGATAAGATCATTAATGATTACAAGTTGCAGAAAATAATACAACAGAAATATCAAAAATGTGATAATTTATTCGATTTTGGATTTCAAAATATTTTGAGAAAAAAAATTGAGAAGTTATTTATTATATTCTTGATTTTCGACGAAATAAGAACATTATACGGAGAAAGGAAGTATTGAGTAAAACTATTACTCGGATATTCGCACAGGAAATCATGTCGCATGTAAGAAAACAAAATGACTTGGAACAAACATAGTAGATAAATATTTCAATAGGTTTCCAGTGGCTCAACGAAAATTAATATTAAAATTTGCAATTATTAATATTCTATTTCCCATTCTCCTGATGGCAACGATTTATATTATTTGAGGTTTCTTTTTATTTTTCAAGATCATCGTGCTATGTTTTTATTATTGATATTGCCGTTATTTCGTTGTGTTTCAGTTGATGCATAAGTAAACAAAGAGCAAAAAATATCTTCAGTATAATAAATTGAATTTTGAATATAAATTCAAAATTCATTGAAATAACGATAAATTTTCTAAATAGGATGTTATCTAACTAGAGGGGTTAAACTATGGTTTGCGACACCGAAATTGTGACAAAATTTTCGGGTCGAGAAATGTCTGACAAAGTGTCTCTGTAAAATTATTCATTCGCAAATTTGATTAAGAAAATAATCTTAATTCAAAATTTTGAAGCACAATTTATCAAATAACTGCACGAAACAAAATTTGTGTTCCTGAAGTTGGATTAAGAGTAAAGTTGTGTGTTCCATCTGTTTATGAGCATATTCTTTTTCATCTATATATAGTCACAAAAATATTTGTAGAAGGACATGGTGTCACGAAAAACTTTTCTGTCTGAAAACTTTATAGATGACGTACATTTTGATTTAGTGCATTTTTATAACTTTCTATCTTTAGATATTGAGATTAGCTATTCCGTAATCTGATAAAAAATATTTTGTTTTGAGTTTAACTGTGACCAAAATTATTCATACTTAAATTTGATAAAGAAAATAATCTTAATTCAAAATTTTGAAGCACGATTTATCAAATAACTGCACGAAACAAAATTTGTGTTCCTGAAGTTTGATTAAGAGTAATGTTGTGTGTTCCATCTGTTTATGTGCATATTATTTCTCATCTACATATTGTCACAAAAGTCTTTTTAGAAGCACATGGTGTCACGAAAAACTTCTCTGTCTGAAAATTAAAAAAAACTGCATCAAAAAATTATTACAATTTTATTCTTTCGTGCCTAAAGTAAAATCATTTACAGTAAAATTCAACTCCTTCTCAGTATAATCAAATGCTGAAAGTGAACATAAAGTAGCACACTTGAAAGGTAATTGAAAATAATCTAATAATGAGTTTAATATTTTTTTTAACTAGAATGGAAAAAATTCTAATTAATTATTTTCTATATAAAGATGATAAATTTAATAAGTAAGATTCCACTTTGTTTAGTAAATGATGAAATTTTATTTTCGGAATAGGTGAAAGAGTTTCTATTAGACTTAAAAATGGATGGTGTGGAAAAATCTGGCACAATTCAAACGTACAAAATCGATTGCATGCATCTGTTTCAGAAGTTAAAGAAATTTGAATACACAACTTCAACAAAAGTGCAAAGAAGTAGTGGTAACAGATTTTGAGTAACTGTTTTCGAAAATAGAAAAAAGAAACTTCGATTGCGTCAGAAGTTTACAATTCTTCCATCAAAAGGATTCCGGGAACTTTAACAAAGAGATTTCTCTCAAATCAAAGGGCTCTCGATTCTAGAAATCCGTTCGCAACGGTCTGAAAATAATCTTTCTGTTTACCTTCAAAAGTAATAAAAAAAAAAAGTAGAGAACTGACCCCTTAAATGAAATCGTTTTGTAGCAAGATGTTGTTTCATTGAAGGATCGATATTTCTGATCGATTTGTCATTTCGACAGGGTTAAAAAAAGAAAATCACTTGATAGCTTGTTACTATTTTCTACCTGACAGCTGGTTCAAATTTTTTTATTTAGTAATAATCTCTGAATATTTCGTTTCCATAACAACGCAGCAGGAAGCGAAAACTGTACCTGAAAAAACTGGCTTATTTACATATAATTTAAAATTTCCGTCGTTTTAGGTGATTGGCTTATTAACACTTAGTTTCGAATTTTTGTCGTTCTATTTAAAAAGAAAAGCAAGACATTAAAACAAAGTTTATCGTTATTTTTGGAAACGTTTCTGCCAGTAATTATATGCTTGTAGAAATGGAATACATGTTCTTCATTTTGTTTTTCATTAAGGTGTACCGTTTGAAATATTTTTTCATTCCTCTTCCGTTTCATTTGCTTAAGTAATGGTTCTGAGAAAAGAAACTGGATTTCGACGTTTCGCTATAATAACATCATAAGACAGATTTTGCGTCTTTCTTAAATCCACAATTTGAATTTATTTTAGTTTTAGTTGAAATCGGCTTGTTTTGATTTTAGTTAAAATCAGCTTATTTTAGTTTTAGTTGTAATTAGTTTATTTTAACCTTGTTAGTACGAACCTTGTTAGTAGTTATTTAGCCTTGTTAGTACGAGCCGTACGATCGATAACTGTTTAATTTTAATTATGCCTTTATTGAAGCTTTACATGATTTACCATGTCAGTGGTGATATGGGTTATATTTGCGCAAGATTAACTTATTTCAAAGTCACCACGTCGATTTTAGAAATCAATAATTCAAACTAATTGACTCATAATTTTTCAACCGTCAATAGCAGCTTTAAATAGAACCGATCGATCTTTTTATTTTGAATACCAAATTAATGTGTTCCCAAAATCAAGATACTGCTGACACAGATTTATAAAAGGAAATTTACATCATTTGCAAGCAAAATAGATCCGTTTACTGAATTATAGATGTATATTCTGCTTTCTTAAGTTTTTTTATGCATAAAAACATTTGGGACCATAGCAACGAAATGGTAGTTTATATTTTATTGACAGAGTTAAAGCAACACGTTTTATAAATTGAACATATATTCTCCCCTTCAAACAGTATGACTTCATTACATCAAAACTGCGAAATGGCCATCAATAAATGGATCTTGCTCGTTTATGCATGATCCATTTATCAGATTTTCAAAATGGCTTGCAGATTCAAACAAAAAAAATACATTTAGCAAATAATACAGTTCCATAGCTTTCTGTCTCTCAAAACAGTGCTCTTTATATAGGACAGCTCTTTATACACTTTAATTGTTCTTCAACAGCTAATTTTAAACTTTTAGAGATAGGTAATTACTTTCATACGGAAAATTGTTTTAGAATGAAGTAAAGAAGTATATGCTCTTTAGCCAATAAATGTATTGCTGAAAAAAATTACGAAATCTAAATTTTTCAATGGTCCTATTAGTAGAAATTGAGTAAAGTAATCTTGGCGACTAATAGTTCCACTACTTTGCAACTGAAACTGACAGAGTAATAGCTGCGTAAAGTTAAAGCATCATTTTTGCTCACAAACGGGGGTCGTATACAAATTTATATTACCGAACAAATATCATCAGATTTTGACAAAGTAAAATGATTGTACCAAATAAAACTATCGTTGTAAATTCTTTCATTTACTAGAAGTTTTGTGTCCGTCTAATACAGAATTTTAGCCCTCCAAACCTATCTCGTATCCCATTGTCACAGGTTTATTAGCGAAAGTTATAGTAGAAAATCTCATGTACATTAGCGAAACATGTACATTAGTAGCAAAAACAGAACTGATGAATCAATTGACAGTAATCTTCATTTAATAATAATTTTACTTTCAGAAACTACTTTCGTTTCGTTCGAGTAAAACTAAGGCAAAATCCACTAACAGAAAAAAATACATTACCAAATACAAAATAAAACCAGCGGGAGTGGTCTCCCCTAAACTTTCTCGTATACTTTCTAAGTGGAGATTCGTCAAAATCTCGAGTTCGAATTTTTTTGACGATTACAATACTTTCTCTTTGTATACTTCGTATACGAGAAAGTAAAACAAAAAAAACAAACAAACCTGAAATCAAATATCTGTTGCCACGTTTCAAAAAAATATTACTTTGAAGCAGGTGCAATAAAATACGCAATGCAATGAATACTAAAGCGAAAATTCTGCTAAGGAATTCAATTCCCAAGAAAACAATTTATACTACCACAACCGTAACAATTGCAAAAACGCGTGAATAAAAGATTTGCTGAAATAATGAGATCGGTTTGATTTACAACAATAAAAAAATTGTTAACAATTGATGCTTGAAAACATTATTTATTGTTGTAAATAAAATTTACAACAATAACAGATTGCTACCAATACGCATGCGCATGAGAATCGGATTAAAAGAAATTGGATATGCAATTTGAACGCCTCTTTTTGACGGATTTGGCCCAAACTTTTATACGGACCTACATTCATAACGATAAATCTGTGTACCAAATTTTATCCATTTAGCTATTCAAGTTTGAGTTATAGCGTTCACATGACCGCGGACATACAAATAGACAGACTTTTCGTGGACGGATTTTGTCCAAAATTTGATAGAAACCTACAAATTATGTTCAAAGACCACATACTAAATTTCATCCCCGTAGCTCTAATAGTTTTCGAGTTATCGTGTTCACAGACAGACACACACACACAGACAGACATACAGACATAATTCCAAAATTGCGTTTTTCGGACTCAGGGAGGTCTAAAACGTGGAGATCCGTCAAAATCTCGAGTTCGAATTTTTCGACGATTACAATACTTTCTCTTTGTATACTTCGTATACGAGAAAGTAAAAATGCTGAAAAAATAATAATAATAAAGAATTTAAACTGCTAACTCTGCTCAATTTATATATGAAAAACGATTCACAGTCGAGTTGAAAAGTTGGTGGAAAACACAAAGACTTTAACATAGATAGAGTCACATAGTGACACTAGACTAATAGTCACTATATACTATAGAGTTAATAATCTTAAAGAGCTACTTTAATCACAGAAAGTCACAGTTGAGTAAGGTAAGTAAGTCTACGTCCCTCAATCCCAGCAGCCGTTCCACAGAGATAGCCTCCCGTCGATTTTTTTTCATTTACTAACTCTTGTGTCTTAAATAGCTAACAAATTTTATTTCATCTTTCATTCTGTTATTCACAAACACGTTCCTTTATTTATTATAAACTAAAACCCCAATGCTAATTAACTCTAATTGTGCTTCCTTTGAAGTTTGCAATTCAAACTATTTTTGCAATGTTTTAACAAAAATTGTTTAATTTATCATTAATTATTTTCGAAAATTTTAATTATTAAATTTCCATCGAGAATATTTTATTTTTCTTCCTTACTTTGCCAAACTAACTCCTTTTTTATAGTGAAGGAGTCAGGAGGTTAGGGTTGGGGGACTGTCTGAAGGATTTTCCCTCATAGAGAATGCGCAGTGGAGAAGAATGTTTTCGATTTCTCTCAAAAATAGAAGTTGGTGGGTGTCAGGCGAGCATTGATGACATATCTAGAGGTCATAAGCTTTTACATGAAATAAAAATTGTCAAAATAGGTCCAGTGGTTGGGACTGGGGTACTGACCATCTAGTTTTGCCAATTATTTAAGTATATAGATTATTGCTATAAGTTTTTACTTACTATATTAAGTTTTTTTATCAAATATTATTGATGACAATTTTCCACAATATAAGAATTATCCATTGCACCAAGAGCACTGTGTGCATTTCTAATCTTCTACAGCATCCGGTTTAGATTTAATGCAGCTGGATGCACACTGTAGATAGTGCATTATTGTTTTGAATTAAATATTATTCTATTAAATCAGGAAAAGAAGCTCAATATAAATTTCATCTGAATCCCTTATTATATTTGCTTCAATTTAGCTACGATCAGACTTTTCTGCTTCTTTAACTGTAGTCTTTCTTGAAGGGCTGATGCTGCAATCATCTTACTGGCTAAAGAAAATAGTTTTTTAAAATGTTTCCGTCTTCTTTATTTAAACTAGCCGCCTTCGGCGACCAGCTTGTGCGTGTGTTTGCCGAGAATATAATTTCGATTGAATCTCTTATGCATAATTTGATATTCATGGTTCCTTAACAGTTTTAAATTTCAAATTGTGATATACATTTAATCCATATTCCTTCAGTAATTTTGCACCTGTTCTGTTCGTTGTCTACTTGAACGTCCCTATTAGAGTTAAGTGACTGGCTGTGTCATGCAAAATCCGATTGCACATTGTAGGCATCAACTTCATTCTTATTACTCTTGCACAATATGCATTTGATTTTAATTTTAAAATGGCGCGGAACATTTTGCTTCCAGCCGCATGTTAGCTGGATGAAAATCCGCTGATTCAAACATAGCCTTAAAAATTAAGATATTACCTTAGCTTTCAACAATGATAGAGAAACACGCAAATAAATGTTTGTTTAAACAATAAAAACGGTTTGAATTGCGTTGTAACAATGAAAAGCATTGTTGTAAATTATACCAAAAAATATTTTTTAAAATTTATTAAAATTAGAGAAAAAAATCGTACGGCATCTTGATATTTGTAATTGAGAAGGTAATTTTTTGCACTTTGAGATGGCGTAAAAATGATTTTTGTGCTGCAATATTTTCTGAAGTTATTAAGGAAAAACTCCGGAATTTGCTTAATTTTTAATTAATTAAAATTTCAAAAAAGGGCTCCGAGGTGCACATTACCACCCTCCAAAGTGATGTTTGTGCCAAATTTCGTAGCTCGAAGTCCAGTGGTCTGCCCTGTAGGGCACCAACACACACACAGACATTCTCCTTTATTATTAGCAGAGATAGAGAATTATTTTGCCTAATGCCTTGTGGTGTCTTGGCCTGTGGGCGACCAAGTGTGAACAAATAAGTGCAATGCTTAGGTTGGCCTAAGTACTTTATTACACACACAGCTGTAATTTAAATAGACATAAGAAATCTGGACTAAATGATTATAAACACAGTTCGTTCGTTTGAGTTAAAAGTTCGATGGAGTCAGAGTCCACAAGAGCTGGAGATCCAGACTAATTTCCCTATCCGGGTGATAGTCTAAGCACGAAACTACAAGGAGTGATTGAAATTCGATAAGCCGAGATTTCGGAAATAATTGCTGATTCTCAGCGTTCGATGCCTAAGTCCGAATAAATTCGAGACCTTAATCCAGAGCTGGTCACACAGCTCTTTTGCACTGCCGAAGACTGAAACGTCGTTTCGATCCTCCCTAATTCGGTTCTTCACCGCTCTCTCGTTCCAACTCCAACACCCCAGTTTTTGTCCCTACCTCAAGGGGTGTAGCTCCGCCTTCCTTTCACTCCGCTAGACAATCGAACTCGCGGGCGACCAACGACTAACCTTCCATGTCCCCAATGGTCAATTCCGACCGTGGGATGGTTCCTGAGTTTCATAACCACAGGAACTATACAGGTGTGACATGAAAGAGCACCGTTAACCTCCTGAGAGCCGATCCAAATGCGCTCTCTGACAGATATTTATTTCTGTGCGTTGTGGTCGCTCTCCGCCTGCAGCTATTACTTTCGTCATGTCTTCTTAATGACCACCAGGTGTAGCTGGCTTGCGGTTGAAGTGAAAGGTACTCGACTCTTTTATCGTGGGAAAGGAAACATCACAACCTCATATCGACTCTTCATATTACCCTATCTTGATATCTATGTAATATATTTATAACAGAAAAGCGCAACAAAAGCAGTTAACTTGAAAATATAAATTTTCTTTAAATTATTATTCTGTACGGAAGCTTAAAATGGTATTGCCTCTCATAGTGATAAATAAAGCATGACAGGCAAGATTTTCTTTTCCTGAATTTCTTTTTAGTGGATAATCAAATGGTAAATGTCTAAAGTTCAAGTAATCAAAAGATATCCAGGGAAGATTATAAGAAAAAAAGTTTTGAGAGAAGAAACTTCTCACGTAAATTTTTCTTAAAACAAACATTATACGGACAAAAATAAAATAGTAATGCATGAACTCTCATTGTTTTCTTCATCTTACAATTTTTTCAACTATCTTTTCTTTAATGAGATTGCGTACTGTAAATTTTCATATCCATGTTCACAGGTTGTTTCCAATTATTTTATTTTCTATTTTGTTTATGGAGTATGCGAAATAAACGAGGCGGTTTTTTTTTAATAAAATGTACAAGTTTCGTAGTTTGGCAAACAATCATTCCTTTCCAGTAGAAGAAAGGATGCTTCGAGGAGCTTGGTTAAGAACAAAAACAAGATTCCATCATGACATAATAGAACATAACAAGAAATTGTTTACATTTTAACAAAAGATCTAATCATACAATGTCATCTTTCTTCTTTTGCAATAAGTAAACACATAACTTTTGAAGCAGAAACAAAAGACCTTGAACAGTTTCAGAAGGTTAGAAAGCTAGCGAAATACTTTTTCGTCTGCAGTGTTTAGTTTCCATCTAAATGCAGCTGCAGAATTCTACGAAGAAATATGTAATTAAGATGTGTAATAATTAATTATTCTTTAGACAAAACTTGCTACAGAATTAAAAAATTCCTCGAATCTTTAACCTTTATTTTTTGTACTTACTCAATATGAGCTTCTGTCTTTTTTTCTTCCATTTTGATGATTGCAAGTTTTGTCTTTCTTTTAGATTATCGAACTACAAGCTACAGTAAATCGGTAATTCAGAACTTAAATTAGGCCCATCCAAAAATTTCATTCCATTTACAAAGATTTTTTTCGTTCCACAATTTTGTACTTACTGCCAAAGGATTTTGCAATTCCACATCGCAGCCTGTTGTATTGTTACAATCATGGAAAGTCGCTTCCCAGGAATGCAAGTCTTATGGTTGGGAAGAGAGTTTTACAAGGTTAAGCATGGAGTGACCTCAGCGACTCTTATGGCACGCATGACTTTGGCGACAAACTTGGCGACCATTTTGGCGATTTGGCGACAAATTTGGCGACCTTGGCGACAAATAGATGATTCCCGAAAATGCAACCCTTTTTTCGATATTTCTACTAGGAAAAAGAATACGCGAGAAAACACCATGTGACGTCACGGCCTGTCGAAGAGAATATTTAAGGACGGCACCTAGTTCAGAAGAGGGTCTCTTGGATCGACTGGGATCACCTTGGAGCGCGAATGCCTTTGAAGTTCTACCCGCAGTGCGAGCTGGTGAGCTGAGCGCTATTGGAGGTGCAGTTATGGTCTACTAGTTATTAGTTATTTGCTGACTGTTTGTGTTGTTAGATAACAAAGTGCTGAACTGTTATTGCCTGCGAATTGTTGTCTGTTTACATTGGTAATCTGTGCAAGAACTATTGTTTCCTGTATCTGTGCTACGTGTTTTCCTGCATATTTGTAAATAAATCTTCATTCTCCATTACGCTGTGTGTTGGACTGTTTACACCATACACCCACAGCAAGACATTTCGCAACAGTATGGTCAAGTTTTCTAGTTTGTTTATTTTGGATTCACAGATCGTTTTCCGGTTACTCCTCCGGTATTAAAGCAATCACAAAATCCATTTGGATACTGTATCAAATGCAAACTTCGTATCAGTTCTTTCTTTAGTACACAAGGCGTTAAATTCTGTGATCTTTGATTTCGTGTAATATTTTTTACTTGAATCGGTTAGAAAAAAGCTCTTAAAATGGCTCGATTCTAAATGGAACGATTGTAATTAGCTATATCGTTTAATTAAAATTTTAACCACCAATGATTATCTAAATCTTATGGTTAAAAATTTAACCGCCAACCAAGACTTAGAAGTCGCCAAAAACGCCATAACGAATAATTATGGCAGCCTTTTTACAAAATTAGCTTTTGTATTAAGAAAACATTTTGAGCTATAGCAATAGAAACATGAAATTTCATATTTTCAAAGTGTCTTAAACCATGACATTAGAAAATCCTACTTTAAGCATAACATCTTTAAACAGAGCGATGAAATTTTGAAGATTCCCATTGACTAAGCATAACTACCGGAAGTCGGTAGTTATGACGGAAATCCTACTTTAATGCAAATAAACAAAACATAAAACTCCCCCAAAAGACGCCACTGTGATTTGTGGATTTACCCGCG
>BGPR01002076.1:0-57106 GCA_013235015.1 Araneus ventricosus
GGCTGCATTGTTGAACCAAAGCAAACCTTTAGTGATGAACACACCATGTATTGAAGATCGTAATAATGAGATAGGCTCTATGAACGATCTGCCGCTTTCACTACCATTTTCGTCAACATGAGCGTAGTTCCTTCTTTAACAGAGATCCCCATAACAATTTGCATAATGGTTATAGAAATCAATAGCAGCGCAAAATTCTGAAAAATATCAAAATTTAAAATCAGAGTTTTAAGAAGACATTTAGTGTGGTGTAAACTCTGAATTTGATGCGCCAGAACCAGTTGGTTGACAGTAAAACGTGCCGAAGAACCCAGAACAACGAAAACCATACAGGAGAAATGCCCCAAAAGATGAAGTAAATCTGCAAGCTCAAACGGCTTTTAAATGTATAGAAAATTAAAGTTCTTTTCGCTGCAAAAAATTAAGTCATCGCGTTGACGGTCATCATCATCGAGTGGTTTTTTCTTGTCCTGATAAAATGTGGCTGATGTAATTATCAATTGTAAAATACACTCAACGGGCTAATTAATAATTTCACGTTAGTTTACACCTACTAATAGAATTACTGGGATCGATTTCCGAGGCAGATGCTGACAAAACTTTCAACCTTCCGGTTGGGACGAACTGCGTCTTACTGAAAAATGTAAAAGGCAGCTGCCTTCAAATCTAATAGACCGAAGAATTCTCACAAAAATGAAGTAAAAACACCCAAGAATTTGAGTTTCCAAAACACCAGGAAGTTTGTTATGTGCTTACCTATATGCAAACAACTATTGAAACACGTGTTTTCTGAGCGCATGATGAATAGGTTAGAATATGTAGTTGAACCACACTACATTTCTTATAGAGGGTGATTTTCTCTCATACGCAGTACACCGTTTATCGAAAACAGAACGAACTGATTTGGTCTTTAAACTGCTTATGGCTGAGCGTGGAAAACCATGAAAGCATCCGTTCGTCAACAAAAGTCTGAGCTTGAAACCGTCATACGGAACCAGAAAACGGATATTTTTTTAAGCAGTGTATCATCGAAACAACATTGAATGATAATACAATAGTTTTGTTGCTACAATCTTTTATAAATTCATTAATAATATTTGATGAATTTTTTCTATGGAGAATATACAAAATAATATGAAATTTTATTATCGTGATTTAAGGACGTTTTAGATTCCTCACAAATTATTATAAATATTTGAAACATTATATTACGATTTTTTTCTTTTAATCTTCTAAATATTACACACTTAATGCCACGAACCCCATCTTCATCTCCCCTTGAACGCCTCTCGTTTCTCACCATATTTCTCACGGTAAGACTTGAGCTCAACACATGATTTTACTTTTTGATAGCCTCCCATGCAACGGAACAAAAAAGACTGTTCATTTTTGTTTGAGTTTTGGTGCCATGGGATGGATAAAAGATAACCACAACTGGTTTCATTACATAATCTCAAATTTTTTTGTAATGATATATAAAGAGAGATAGTTCTCCCTGCACATCTGCACCGAAACGCTAAAAACAAACTTATGATATATCTTCTACCATGGAGTCATATAAACCTTCGAGACTGAATGTTCGTAATCACTTTGCTGATGCAACAAAAAACAAACTCATCTAGAAAATTTACACTTATACGCGATGACGAAGAATAATATTTCACTGGTAGTGATGGAAATTTATTATGGGAGTCGAAAAACCTGTATACTACTACTGATTCTGGCAGCATGACCATTCAATGCTCTGACAGCTCAGCATGATCACAGTCCATACTGAATTGAATTTTATCTGAGATGAGTATAAGTGATTCTCTGAATTTGATTCCACATTTATGGTACAAAACTGGAAAACCGAATACAGAACATTCTTCAAGAAATCCTAGACTGATCGGCACCAGCTATCATGTCAATTTGACCCATTACGTTCTGACACCGCGCCAGCCACTGAGCTGACCACTGATTTTGAGATTTTATGCGCCGTCACCATAATCGCGGAAATTATTTTAAGATATTTTAAGACACTGCATCAATTTAAGGAAAATAAGGCGAGGGATTTGAAGAAAAAATAATGCAAATAAAATGAAAATGCGCTTTTCTTGAAAAAAAAAAAAGGTAACTACTGAAAAAAACGATAGCATAAAGATTATGCCATAATGAATATCATAAAGGAAAACTTCTAAAACTTTTCTCTTGAAAAATTAAAAATATATTATAAATGTGATTAAAATTACAATTCCGCTTCAAAGCACGCACCCTCACACCCCTTTTTTTATGAGATATTTTTGACGTCCATTCTTGATAAAAATTATTAAACTCTATACAAATATTATATACGTTTTAAAAATCCTTTTTCACTTCCATGTCATTGATATACAATCTAAAGAATTTTAGATCCTTAATAGGAAGTGGGCTGAAAAACTAAAGGCTGTACTCAAAGGATGATAGATAGACACCAATGAAGGACATTCACACAATGAAATTCGTGATTTACCATGCCCATCTGAGTAATTCTGTCTGATTGGAAAATTCGCGAAAATGGAGATAATATGCTGGATGCCCGTTGGTTTTGATCGTCATTCATACACTTTCTGAGATCAAATATACATTTTACAGAACATTCAAAAGAACTTATTATCTGCATCTGTTGAATATAACATCTTTCAAACGGTACCCATCCGTATTTTTTAAGGGTACAGGTTACCCTAAAAAATTAGATAGTTTTATGAGAGGGTTTTTTGACTTATTAATTTTGTAGGTAAAGCCCATGATGAGATTCAAAACTGTTTTACTTTAGTTTTTTTCTGATATTAGAAGCAGAAATACGTCAAATTATGAACCAGGAAGTAGTTTTTGAAACCTAAACCAGCTGAGCAGAAATGCAAAAAAACAATACCTAAATGCCGCCATTTTCCACTTTAGACAAATACCGTGAATGCAAAATAATCTACTCTTGTATATAGAATTGGCTTCATTCATCTTTTTTTGATACTGCTGCGCTATCTGGCAAACCGCTTTCTAAGCATGGATATATTTCACCCAAGATGGAAAATTTTCGTCCACCTGAACACTGTTGATAGGTAGCAGTAAAATGAGCAGTTTAATATTAACTTTATTATAAGTATATAAGGCTGATGACTGTATTTAACCATCTTAATGTCAAACTTGAACCAGAAATTATTAAAAAAAACTACATAGAAATTTATATTGAGAGAATTAAGAAATCGAAGCGACAAGTCGAACCAAAAACAAAATTATCAAGAAAAAAATTTAAAGTTAATTTTTAATTAACTTTGATTTAAATTTAAGTCAAAGAAGGCTTAACTTACAAATGCTGTGAATTTTAAGTTGTTAAAATGTGTATATAATTTTTTGTGCGACTTTAAAATCTTCATTTGCATTTTCTGGAAAATAGCCTTTTTCATTTTTTTGGATTACTAAAAATCTCATTTCTTAAAAGATATTCAAATAAAATTTAATCACAATGTTCTATACATCTCTAGGTATGTTATGAACCTCAAATATAGCTTAAAGTGCATAATTATTTATTTTAGAGTTGTTTTTATTTGAAAAAGTGATAGTTTTTTTCGTAAAAAGCTGTTGCGTACACAAACTTTGGTATATCTCAGTAACTTTAAGAAGTACTCTACATATTCTGCTTCATAACACAACTAAACGTATACCAAATATATTATTGAAAGAAAAAGGGAAATACATGCATTAGAATTAGTTATAGGAAGTTTGGCGTAAACGTCAATTTTTACTAAATTTTTCAAACATTTATTCATTAAAATGGCATTTGAATTAACAGTTTTATACACCATTGTAACTGAAAACATAAGTGTTGAATAAAAATTTCCTTTTTTTCAAAAAAAGTGCTCCTAAGGTATGCACATACCTTAATACAATTCAGTTTTTTATCACATGTGTGATTGTGAATCTATCAAATCTGGTCCTCTTTTGGTTGATGCTACTATAAATAACTCTTTTCAAAAGTGAATATTTTTTATAGCGTTTGACATGCAAACTTCAAATGTAGACATGTTCTTCGGAGTGTAGGTTCATTTGGAACTTAAATATCGGGCTTTTAAACAAATCCAAATTTCTGCAAATGTCTATTGAAAGTTTAAAAATCGAGTTTTTCATGTTACTCAAATATTGAAATGTGACAAGAGATAATTTTATCAAAACTGTGAAAAAACAGAACTTATAAGAAGAATTAATTTCTTTTTAAATAATCATCTTGATTTCGAGAGTAAGACTAGAGTTGAAGTTACTTTTATAAAGAAGATGCATAAATTTTCAACTAGGTATGTTGTCGATTCTTACCGTAATCTCATCATATTATAGCTTAAATAATTGTCAATGGGGCAATTTGCTAAGCTCTAATATGATGAGATTTATCTTACATTTCCGCTCTTTCCACAGCTACCTCCTGAGAATATTAATATACGAGTACTTAATGAGATCAATTCCTTGCCATCATTCAATATAAATTAAATACAAAGAGCGATGAAAAAGTGTTATGGGTTAATGAACATAATCCATTCCAAGGCAACATTGGTTAATCGAATTGTTCTGTAACCGATCATCAATTTGCCATAAATTTCTAAGGAAATTAGATCAATTCATTCTTGAGACCACCAAAAATTAAATAATTAGCTAAATAATTTTTTATTGCATTTATTTATATACAATGAAAATAATACTTAACTATACAGTCTTGAATTTTCATCAGTGAAGACCGCTTGTGGGGATTTGTATCGTTAAAGAATATGTCAGCAGTCCATGGTTATACTATCTTCAAATATTTCGGAAATGATTAACAAAAAAAAATTTATAAATTCCCTAAATTTATTAACCTTTTCGAACAATGATTAGAAATTCCAAAACTATAGAACGCTATTTCTTTTTAACTAATAGAAATCTGAATAATTCAACCAAAATAAGTGATAAATAGAGTGAAGCTATGAGAAAAGTTTATTTAATGTATTCATTATCTCCTTAAATTAACGAAACTTCATAATTCTCTCTACTCCCTAAATGTTATTACTTAGTATGTATCTTTGAGGAAAAATTCCTGTGTTAGTCCTGTGTTATTTTTCTTTCAGCTATGATTAGCGTATGATATCCAGAAAATTTCAAATTATTGATGCTTATTATTCAGGTTGATGTTTGTCGTATTTATAATTTTTAGTATCAATAAAGCGATTGCTTGTAATTTTCCAATAAAGACGAATATCATTTCTTGATAAAAAATTTCTGCTGCGAATTGTAATAAAATTGCATTTATTGATTGCCGAATAAAATAATTGATACAGTTTTACCCTTTCATTTCTTTCCATCGTTTGCTACATATCTGAGGATTTAATGAAAATTCGTATATTGATCATGCAGGAAACTTATCCTTTCTAATTGCCACTAGTCTCTCTTGAATTGCACTAGAGTGTTCTGTAATAAAATCTTTTTTTTATTCCTAAAAACAGCAAATTGGTTTTGAAAATTTTGATGATTAAAATGTGTTGGTGATAAAACAAAAATTATTGCCCTATAGAATAATAATCATTTAATGGACACCTTTCTTGGAAAGTACATAATCTGAAGAACGTGCAAAGTTCTAACCCACTACATTAATAAATATAAGCTTACTGTCTTGAATATTGTATTTATATATCAAAATAGTAAATTAATTATGCATAATTGATTTGAAATTGTTTTTAATGTAATGCTTATCTATTCAATTTAAAATAGCTAATTATCTATGCATTGATGAAATATGAAAATCAGCTAATGTTTTTTCCACTTTCAATTAAGAGGTAGGACATTTCTCACAAATAATTCACTTATTTTTAAAACAAATCCACCCACTTTACCTTGAAGACCAGTGCGTAATCCCTTCATGCCTTTGCAATTTCGGCGAACAATACTCACCCTCGAGAAAACAGTATCTTTTATTTCCTGTCAAAGAATCGTCCTGAGGCTTACTGCTATAATACAAGGAAAAGGCGTGAAACACATCTTTTGATGTGTTTCATACTGTTCTGTTGAGCCGAGGGAATCGATTCCTTTTGTGTTGACAGCCGCGGGATTTCCTCTTCACTTGCTGTGAAGCCATTCTCCAGGGGAAGCAACAAAGAAGATTGTTAGCAATGAAATACTTGCCTCTTTGTCAGAGGGTCTATTTTGAGTCGGGAAAGATACAATTAATGTGGTATCAGAAACTGTAAAATTGCACGCTAATACTTTAAATCTGAGCAAAGTTGTTCCTTTCATGGATTGAGAAGACCTGTTTTTTCTTTATCTTTTCGGTTTTCTTTTATGATTTGTTTGCAGTTTTCGACTAAATTTATATGATTTATCCAATATTTTAATTGAAATGTACTCAAATGTAATACTATATGTTTGCAATTTTTGTTTATATTTAAACTTCTAGTCAACCTCTGGAAATGTTTGCTCCCCATTCGTATTTTTCTTTTATTTTTGATGCGTATTAGTAATCCCAAGACAATCTATTGAATTTAGAAATCTTTTAATTTCTAAAAGTAAGAGATAAAAGAAAAATAGTTTGAACCTTGAATAAAAGGGCAAAGAACCTCAAAATTTTGTTACATATTAACAGAAAAACTATTTTTATTCTATATTACTTGCGGTATTCTGTTTTATGATACTCATAAAGAATTTAGTATTTGGAATGTAGAATTAACCAAATTTCAAAGTTGAAGAAAGACAATATACTCACTTAAGTTTTCCAATCAATTACATATGTGCGAAACTATTTCTCATATTCTAGAGTGTTGATATCTGCTAAAAATTTGCTAACGTTGGAATCAACCTGCGTTGGAAGGAAGAACAGATTGTGCATATACAAATATACACTAGCAAAACAGAGCTGTCACTGAAAAAAGAAAAACTCATTACATATTTTGAAAAATTTGAGGCACAAACTCATGCAAGTCAAAAAGATTATAATGAGAAAGATAAAAATGTGCTGAGGCATACGGTTAAAATCTGAATGAGCATCAACAAATTATAGATAAGATAAACTTTGACAAATGAATTTTTCAGAAATTGAAATTTATACATAATATTCTTACACTTTTATATTTCTCTCATTCTAATGAATGTAGAATTTAATAAATGAGAAGCAGAAATTTTTAAAATTATTTTAGGATTTCCTTCTTAAAGTTCATACGAAACAGGAAACAATACACTTTTTTCCTGAGTGACTTTTTCCACGAGCCTTTTGTGCTTTCCCTTAAGCAGACAGCAGTCCATCACTCTCAACCAGGGTTGGCGCCAGAAGAGTTTCCGGGGGGCCCCCCCCCCCGATCTGGCGAAAATTTGAGAAGGTCATCAAGTCACCCTTCTCTTGTACAGCAGGTCTTGCTCCCCTGTATGGAATAGCCTTCCCCTCGTCGGACAAACCGTGCCCCCCCGTCGGGAGACTCTAACGTGACTCCTGCTCTCAGGTATGAATCTAAGTCTTTTGACATCTTATATCCTTCTGAAGGAGTTCCGGAATTGAACTCGCTCAATAACTTTCAGCCCTATATTTGGAGCAGCAACCATCTGACACGTTTACAACCGACACAGACAACTTCAGATTTTTCAGAAATCTGAGGGTTACTACAAGCCATCCACAAGTTTTCAGATTTTTGTGTTGACTAGTTACTAGTGCATAAATTAATTTAAAAATACCGGTGATTCGAAAAAAACATAGTCCAACTTTAAGGATAAGTCAGGCATACGATAAACATCCAAAATTACATAGGAATATGCGTCCGGAAACGCCATCTGGAGGTAGCACATAGCATTAAACATAAAACCACGCTGGCCAAAATACCGATATCTTTCTGAATATTAACGGTATTGAACTTGGAATTTTATATAAGTTGTGAAAGAAAAATTGCGGTACCTTTTGCGCATGCGCAGTAAAAATTTAATGACTACAAATGCTTATATCTGATTTTATTATCGATGCATTTCTTTCAAATTTTAATAAAATGCTTTTCTAGCAATTTGTCAAATATTAAGGTTATAATAATAATAATAATAATAAATTTCGTATTATTCCAAGGAAAACTCTGCAAGTTATAAGCAAAAAATATGCGAAAAATTTGGGATTTTTTAAAGAAACCCTTATATCTTCCTGAATATTAGTGCTATTTTTACGAAAACGCAAATAAAAATTGCGCACATCTCACAAAAGAATTGATGAAAGTTGCAAACCATTAGCATCTTTCTGTGAAATGAGTGAACCAAAATCCCTTTTCGAATTTATCAATTTTTGGTCGGTCCCCTATATGCCCTCAAGGTCGAATCTGCAGTGTAAATTATGAGTTAAAACCTATTCTTTATATGGCAGAGTTTGGAGGAAATTTCATATAGCATTTCGGAAGATATTCAAAAAAATGTGCATTAGCAGCTTTATTTGAAGCAGTTGGATGCACTCGCTTGTGCCTGACCAAATTTAAGGTTAGGTGAGGCATACAGAATCAAATTTCGTATTTTTTCGAATAACTCCTGACAGGCAGAATTAATTTTCCTTGAACATTTACCATATAAAGATTAGGCTTTAACTCACAAATTGCATTGAAAATTCGATCATGTGGTTATTTAGGGGACCGACCAGTAATTGATTAATAGAAAAGAGGATTTTGACTCACCCCGCTTTACTGAAAGCTGATAATGGTTTCAAACTTGCATCAATTATTTTGTGAGATGTGCGCAATATTTACATGTATTTTCGAAAAATATCACTAATATTCGGGAAGATAAAACCGTTTTATTTAAAAAATCCAAATATTTCCGCATGTTTTTTGCATATAGCTTGCAGAGTTTTCTTTGGGATAATACGGAACTTAAAACAACATTTGACAATATGCTAGAGAAGTATTGTATTAAAATTTCATATAAATGCATTGATATTAAAAGAAGATATAAGCATTTGCAGTAAATACTTTTTAACTGCGCATGCGCGAACGGTACCGTAATTTTTCTTTCACAGCTTCAAAGCCAGAAATATAGGGCAACAAATATAAAATTTTCAGTTCAATACTGTTAATATTCAGGAAGATATCGGCATTTAGGCAACTGCGGTTTTATGTTTAATGTCATATGTTGCCTCCAAATGACGTTTGCGCATCCATGTTCCATGTGATTTTGGATGCTTATCTTAGGCCTGACTTACCCATAAGTTTGGCCACGTTTTTTAATCATTCTGTATTCACCGTTTATAACACATCTTAATAGAGGTGTCATCAAAGAGTATTACAGCTATCTCCTATTAACTAATAAATGTAAAATAAAAGCTTTCATTAGTGAATCAATTTCAACTTAAATGCGTTATCTCCGAGTAAAATAAATAAACATATGATATAAAGTTATTTAACAATCTAATAAATGTTTAGATGATTAAAAAATGAAAAAAAGTACAAAGGGGCATTTCAGTTGCGTTTCTCTTCTTTTTATAATACACACATTCTAGACTTTCTTTCCTCAGGAAGTAATCTTTCATTTTATCCGTGTCCACAAAGCACAAAATGTTTGTGCGTCATTAAGACGTTTCAGCTTAGGATACAATAATTTTTTTTTGGTACCCAAGGAAACAATTATCGAAGTCTTGAAAGAATACTTTAATTACTCTCTAAAAATAATGAGCTTTCTTTAAGGACCAGAGATTTGTCTGAGTTTGTCTAACATATATAAAATTGCATTCGGAAATTAGGAATGAATTTACCACTAGACAGAACCTTGATTTGTTCGGATTAATTTTGGAGAACATTGCGAAAACTTTGTTTATATTAAAGAAAAATATATATCAGTTGAAGTTGGGGAAGCTTGAGAGCTTATCGCGATTGGGAATTTCGAATCCTTCCTACTCTTTGTTTTGTCAGTGCAAAAGCGTTCTTAATTGCAAAAGTTTTCCATTCCTGTTATTTAATTTGTATTCCGTCCTCCAGTATTTTCAAACTATACAGAGTGGTGAATTATTTTACTGAAATCGGAAAATTTAGAGATTTTCTATGAGAATTTAATTATAGATAATACATTCTGTTACAAAGATAGGTATTTTATAAATTACTGATACTAAATTTTTTTATCTACTGTGTCTAGTAAAGTACTTCTTATATTCTTGTAAAATCGAGAATCATTCAATGTAAAACGAATGAATCTCACTGCTTCAAACTATTCATCTAAATTTATTTAATTGTTAGAAGAAATCTGAATATTACCTAAACGAGAGATGTATAGAATAACTCTATTTTTATGATCGATGAAAATAAAAAAAATCATACATTAATTGAAAATCATGCAAATTAAAACAGTTTCATTAATCACCAGAGCCTAGAAAAATTAGGTTCATGTAAGATTGATTAAGGGGAGTTGGAACCCTAAGTCCGTTAACCCTAACCCTGTTACTTCGACGTACCTTTTCTCAAAATCTCTTATAGATTCATGCTTGAATTTTTTATAAGAGTAAAGTACATTTTTCTCATTATACTAAAATGATTTTTTAAATTAAAAAATTATTTTTTACAAATTTTTTTGTATCAAAACAAAAAAAAATGTTAAATTGGCCACTTCGATGTACATTTTCTCAAAATCTGTTATAGATACATGTTTGAAATTTTTTATAGAAGCAAAGTATACCTTTCTCATCATTCTGAAATGAACGTTTGGTTATTTTTTAATTTTTAATTTTAATTTATTTTTTAAATTTACAAAATATTTACCTAGACATAATGAGGTTTTACCCTATTTTGACACAAAATATTGTAAAAAATAAACTTTTAACTTTTATTACAAAATATAGTTTCAGCATAATGATACAGGTGTGCGTTACTTGTATAAAAAGTTTGAAACATTTATCTATAATAGATTTTGAATTTTGAGGAAAGGTACATCGAAATTGCCAATTTCACATTTTTTTTGTTCTGACACAAAAAAATTTGTAAAAAATAAATTTTTGAATTAAAAAAAAATCATTTTAGTACAATGAGAAAGATGTACTTTACTTGTATAAAAAATTAGAAACATAAATCTATAACAGATTTTTAGAAAAGGTACATCGAAGTAACAGGGATAGGGTTAACGAACTTAGGGTTCCTACTCCCCATAACAAACCCGAAACATGAAACTAAAAAAAAGAGAACTTCTTTGTGATTTCTTACTTGAGAACAGGACCAACAGAAGAAGTAGAAAGCAAATGCAAGACGCCAACATAGTTGCAGGAAGATTGGTGTAAAATTCAAAGAGTGCAAATATCAGGTGAGTAACTGAGGATGAAGAATTTGCACTGATTTTTATTAATCCAAGGAGTTACTATATAAGGGTCCTTAAACTAAATATATTACTTAATGCTTGATTAATTTCATGTAGCCAATTGTGGAAAAATGCATACAGTTTTTATGAAAATATATGCCGAAAACTTTTTATTGTATGTTTAGTAAAGTTAAAATAAAGAATATCTCTCAAAATAATCGTCTAATAAGACTATAAGTATGTGTAGCTATAAAATTATAAATAAGGCAGTTGCCCCAGATTCACGGCTATTTGTCGTAAACATGAATTTCGGAGAATAAAAGGAAATTGGTTTCAACAGTTTGGGAACCGTCTGATGTAAATATGCATGATTTTATGGAAAACCCAATCAAAGAGTGACCATCGAAAATTATTCACAGCAAGCTTTACTTCTTTTGACTATTAAATAGCACTACTATTAATTTATTACGCAACTTAAAAAAAAAAACGTTCGAAACTAGAAGTCCTTCATAGACAAGTCCTAGTTTTCTGAATACTTGTATCTTGCCTGAATCAAAACAAACCTATCCTCTTAGAGGCAGGCATTTTATTTCTTCCGTATCCTGCTGCTTTCTCCTGAGAATTGCTTAGGAAATGGCTGTGATTTTTCTGGGCTGTCAACAAAATGAATTTACACCTTAGCTGAACATGTAGGCATGAAACGCATCAAAAGATCTGTTTTACACCCTTTATGGTTGTAAGCCTCAAGGCAATCCTTTGATAAGAAATAACAGGTATTGTTTTCCCCATATGAGCTCGTTTCGCGGCATATTCATTCTAAAGTTTAAGGTACTCTTTTATGATTTGACGAGGGATTATGCAGTGCTTTGTAGGAAATATAGGGTATGTATTCAATGTTTATGTATTTCTATTGGCATTTCCTTAAAAAAAACTGAAAGTGGAATTTAATCTTCCTAACAACATAACAAGCCATTTTGACTTGAAAGCAACTCATAATTTATTGTTTTTTAAGCAGAATATTTTTAGAGTCTATGTTTCTTTAAATGTATGGAAGCTATTTATGCGTGATTAAATTATAATAAAAATTAACTCGCAAAGAAAATCTCTATATGATCAAAATTTTTAATGGACGAATCTATTTTTGCAATGTCAAAAACTCAACATCCAATGCAAATTTTCGATCGGAAAATTCCCTCATTAACGTAGGGCAGAAAATGGACTTCAACCTGAACATCTAGCGACACAAGCACAGACAGGTGGGTGATAGAAAAATATGAACACTTTAGGATTTCCACATTTTGTCGAATATCACTCGAAAGGCTAGATGTGTTTTCTTCGAACTTCGACCGTGTAAAGAAGAGGTTTAAGCTCACATTTTACATTGAAGATTCGATAACGAGGGCATTTAGGGAATCGATCAGAAATGGACGAAGAAGAAAATTATTTAGGACTCGTCCTGTTTCAGATAAAGCTGATAATAAGTTCCAACTTTTAGCAATGATTTTGTTTGATGTGTGCAATATTTACACTCATTTTCGTACAAATATCAAGAATATTCGGGAAGATATAGAGGTGTTCTTAGAAAAATTCAGATTTCCTCGCACGCTTTTTGTTTATTATGGGCAGAGGTTTCAATCAGAATTATTCAAAAATTACAGAATACTTAATATCTTAGGGAATCATTGTCCTAAAATTGGAAGTAATTACTTTGAATATTAGATTAAATATGAGTATTTGTAGTTAATAGCATTTACTGCGCATGTACGTATCTTTTCTTCCATAACTTCAGATATATAAGGCAACTGATATAAAAATTCCAGCCGATTACCATTAAGATTTAGAAAGATAACGGCATCACATCGAATATAATTTCTGTTGGTCTAAAAGAGAATTTATCTAAAGAGAAGAAAAAATGATTTGGGTATTCCACAAAATGCTCTTTTTAAACTCGAATCTTGGAATAGTTTCATTGAATTTTATAAAGATTGAATATGCTGAATACACATGCATACTTGTAAATTAAATACATTCTTTAATTTGCATTTTTGATATTTTTAAACTTGAATTTTCGAATAATTATCTTTCTAAATTATCTTCAATCCTAAAGTTACCACATTTTTCTGTCACTCACCTTTATCTGTTGGAATAATGAAATAAATTTAACTTGATAATAGAAATAGGAAATGGAAAAGACTATTCATAAACCCGATATAAATTGGATTTTTTTTCTGAAAACGCAGTATTTAAAATTTATATATGTTCTAAATATTTTAAAGAGTTTTGAAATATTGTAACATTTAAAACATCATATAATGCATTATTAAACATTCCTCTGTTTTTGAGAGCATGTAAATACGAAGCAATTGTTTAAAGAAACTTTTTCCAAAGAACGAACATTTCAGAACTCTAATATCTCCATTCCAACCAATAAGTGTTGTATTTAAGATGAAGAAAAAAAAACCTCTTCAAGAAAATTAAAAAAGTTGTTAAAAAGGTGTTTCAAATATCTACTTCAAGCCACTTTTCATAGCACAAAAATGAAATCTCAAATAATCTCAAATCATTTGTTTGTACGGAATTCTCTCGATATCTAAATATTGTTACAAGGTAACATAAAAAACCATTTTCTGAAATGTCTTTTAGTTCACAAATATTATAAATCCGTTCTTATTCTAAACCCCATCTTAATGAATATTCACATGTCCATTAAGATGGTATAAAGTTTAAGTAATCATGTATATTTTAGGTAATTTCAAAATTAAAACTAAAGTCTTGAGATCAATTTTTACAATCATCTTGGAAATTTTAAAGTCTCCTTTATTGAACCAATTTACTGAAAAGAATATTTTAATTATATTTAATTATTTTATTCCCAACAAATCTTCATATATTTTAGAACTTCTCACTTCAGAAGTCAAGATACTATTGTTATCTCTAATAAAGGCTCAACTGGTTAATTTCTGAAAAGCTCGAACAGATAAAAAATAGCAGAAAGATAAAAGACCGGCCCAATTATAAATATAGATTACTGAGTTCGAAGTTATAATTACATTCCAGAAGTATGTCATTGGAAAAATGTGCGAAAGTGAAATAATTATATTATTTATTTCGGGTTTCATTTTCCTCTGTAAGGGATTAAGCACAGAATGAACGCCTCTTTCAGAGAGTCTCTTTCTTTGTGATGAGAGATTCAAGTGTGCAATGCCTAAAATTTTCTAATGGAATTCTCCATTATCAAACTCTTCTTTGATAAAAAAAAAAAGCAATCTAAGCAACTGCGCATTTCCTTTTAGGCCAAAAGTAAATGGATGAAAAGGCAAAACCAGAGAACATGGTCTAAAATTGACAAATAAGATACAAAAGAGAAGAGGTGGTCATTATGAGGGAAACAGTTGTCAGTCAATTTTCCAAAACAAGAATCAGATTTCTGCGTTGAAAAATTTCGAGGAGTCGATTTCAAATTACGATTTTCTTTATGCTTTGTAGGATTCAATCATTATTAAGAGGTATGAGGCAAAACTCTATTGATGAATTGGATCAAAATGCTTGAAAATTGCAAAGAATGGAGAAATACAAAAATTTTAAATATTATGTAGAATAACTAATACATGATATTATTAGTATTTTTGGAAAAAAATCAGCAGGATTAAAATTTCTAAAACCTTAAACTTAAATAATTGAAAAGGCCTTGGTTCTGAAATTTTTATTTCATATTGCATCCGAATATTTTGATTTAACTTATACATTCCTCGCAGGTAGTAATAATGAAGACTTCTCTTAGGTACATATTCTGTTTTTTATTAAAAATGCCAACAATTGAATACTGATTACCTTTACTTCAAATTCAAAATACATATGAGATATTATTAAAATATTTATAGCAAAATGGCTTATTTTTTGGTAAATATTTTAATTATATAATTTTCAAGGTTTTCTTTACACGCATTTTTTTTCTCTAAGAATTGCATATAATCATTAGTGGTAGTTAAAAATATGCGAAAAGAATAAATCTTCAAGAACTACAGTTATATATGTTCTTATAAATTTTCATAATTTTTTTCCATTTGTATACTTTTCTAATACTCTGATAAATTATTTACTGCTTGAACGTATTTTAATTATCTACCCATACTATATAACCAAGTTTACCTATCAAATAAAATACCAAATATATATCACTTTTAAGAGAAAAAATTTCACATTTCATGATATGAACAAAAATGCAATGAAAAAATTAGAAATATTTTGTATGAATTTGATTTATATATTTTTTTGTTATATTTATTTTATATATTCTCAATTTGACTTAATCTATTCTGTTTCTATTCAATCAATTTCCATACATTTTTCTCTGAGATTTCTCTCAATGTTCCTTTAGAATTAGGTGAGCAAATATGTGTTATCTTAAGTCTTTTAACAGATTATTCAGTATTTAAAAAATTCTTAAAGATATACGAAATAGTATTAACATATACTCCAAAATGGAAGATGGCTTTCTTCATTTTATATTTTTGAAAATTCAGTAGATTTTGATTCCCCAATTCTTTTGGATATCAATACATTTATCATACATGAATCCACCAAAATGCTGTCTTACATGTAAACTTTCCATCATCTTTTCTCTTTGTTATTGCCTACAAAGCCTATTTGCTTTGCTTTGCTGTATGTCAAAGTGAATTTGCCTGTCTATTGCATACATAAAAGGTGCACAGGTTGTATGTTTGGTGGAGATGAATAAATTTTATAAATAATTGTCCAGCACATTCAAAGGCAAATTATGCACATTAAGGTTAGATTGTTTCATTCGTTATACGTCATTTTTCAGTTTTACCTTTCCCTGTGCAAATATTTTCTAAAAATTGCACTAATTATTAAAATTCTAATAATATTCAGAAGATTTAGAATTTTTGTCTATTCTTAAAATTTAGATTAATTTATTATTTATTAAATTAGATTTTTAATGATAAAATGACTGTTAAGGTCGATGATAGCTTATGTAATGGAATTTTTGAAAATAAAAATTGAACTTCAATATCAAATCCGAAACACGATGTTACAGAGTCAAATTTCCTGCTAGAAATAATGCATTGAGGAATATTCAAAATCATATTTCTGATTTTAAAATTTGTTACACTTTTCCATGAATCCTTAATATGTATTCGGTCAAATTAGGTAAGCATTCCTTTATTTTCATTCATTTATATTTAACAGTTATTTCAGGTATTAAGAAGAGGATATTGTAAGTAACAAAGTGATCTCTACATTTTAGCACTAACTTAATTTGGTTGGGAAGTTTATTTTTTGTTTTCCAGAAAACATTAAATTTTAAGATATAAATTAATATTCGAATAGTAAAAAGGATTGCCTTTATTAAAAGTTAGAACTCTTCTATAAAATTGAAATAACTTAGTTAGAGACCCTATTTCAGGAAGTTTTGAAAAAATTCTTTCGATAATTGAATTTTAGCCCAATATTACAATGAAAGATACCCATTCATTTCTTTATAACAAGTACCATAATATTATAAATGTTTATCTGAAGATAATTCACTAGCAGACGAACTAGAAACCACTCTTGTCTGGATTTCATTAAATTTTGACGTCTTAAATTCTTACTTTGAAAAGAATTTTTCTGCATTTAAAATCAGAAAAGCGTATTTCACTTTCATAAGACCGATATAAAGGAATGGTAAAATTATACTTCAAAGAAAAAAAATCTTTCATTCTTAAATACCATCGATATATGCATCCCACATACCTCTTGAACATCGACAGCGAAAGACATCATTGTAGAGAGATAAAATTCTAACAGCGAAGAGAAAGAGAGATAAAACCTGGGTAAGAAAATACGTAAAAGTTGCTTCATTTAACGAGATATATTTTTAGTTATTTTTATTATTCCAATAAAAGGAATTCGAAGGTAGTATTTAGGTTTTATCAAGCAAGAAATTAAATTTAGGACGCGAAATAACAACTGACGTTCAATTAGGATACCTGCATTCGAAATATTTGAGCACTTTACATCTTTTTTCCGTTAAGTATGCATTCAGAAATGCATAGCATTTTTTTATAGCTCAGGTAAGTAAAGTTCTTTTTAAAACGACAGAAAGAAATGTCTTGTTTAGATGTAATTCATTAGTACGCATGTATGATTCAAGAACCTATCGGATACCAATTTTCAATGCAAAAATTTACTATAATTTCACCGTGTAGCGATTAGATTAGATTTAAATAAAAACAGAGTACAAACATAATTTTATTATAAATATAATTTTCATTCATATTTTATTATACTTCTGAATAAGTTAAAAATCTAGATTAAAATACTCTACGATCGATATAATTTCAAATTTTGTAAATTCATTTAAATCTCTAATGTGAATGGGATAGAACGTGAATTAAATGTCTTTGGTCACATTGGTTCCAGAATTCATATTTGATGCAATTAGAAACATTAAGCGTTGTTATTGTTTTTAAAAATAACTTCAATTAGAATTTTCATGTTGTATTCATAAAACTTAAGTTATTATTTGCATTCCTACCGCGTATATATCTCACAACAGTTAAAATAAATGTGAACTGTTTTTAGACAGGAATCTCTAATTTCGGTAAAATTTCTGAATTTGTTTTCTAAAGAGTCAGAAGCATAATAATTTTATCTTTCTATCAGTAAACTTAATTTTCTAAAAATCTTCTATGAACTGTAATGGAATGGATTTATTTATAAAGATACTGCAAAATCCATTATATATCAGAATTTTTTCATTCTGAATTTCAAGATATTCAAAACTCGTGGGATGGAGCAAAACTGAAAAAGCATATTTTGTCACACAATCCACGAATCCTTAACCAAACAATGAATGGTTAAGAAGTATCAAAGTCCAACGGCTCATGTGATACATTACACTCTCCGTGGCGGTAAAGGCCCAAGATCTAGTTGAGTTCGTGTGTTCCATTTATTTAGTTCAAATAAAAAGTCGCTTTTCGTTTAAATTATTTTTATAGACTATCACAAATGTATTTTGACGACATAAACATTTGGAAAATAATAATAACGCTTTAGCTCGGCCAATTCACCGATACCATGCTTCATACCTCAATCGTCTATGTTTTCATGAAGACTGATTTAATTCCCCATTGGCTAGGGAAGATGGCGGCTAAAAATTCTTTTTCTAGGGATTTCTGCCACCCAAGTTGCCATATTCTCATGGTTAGCTGAGTCAGAGTGGGAAATAAAGAAAAGAGCGAGCAATTGCTTTTTCAATAAGGTAGGAAACACGAACACAGCATAGAAGGAATTCTATGATGCGGGCAGGAAGGGAAAAATTAATGGAAATGTTTAATGAATAATTACTCAAAGATGGAAATGAATTGATGCAGAGTGCTGAAAACAATAAGTAATGTTTTAAAACAATTACATTTAAGTAATTATTTTAGAAAGATGTGCAGTTGGTGTTTCGTCAGTAACATGAAATGCTTGATTTGACATCATTCTTTTTATTTAAGATACTATTCTTATGTACTTAAAATAATTTGAATACCAGTCATGACAAAATCCTCCTCAAATGACAACCTGTGAGGAGGAAGGACATGAGGGGAGAAAACATGAGAGGGAGAGTAAAAGTTAGTGTTGAATGTCGTCCGTCGAATAATTTTAAAACGCTTCCGTTAGTGCATAATTAAGATCTATGCTCATATATCAACACATATTACCTGAGGGCAAGACATAGCAAGAATTCTGGACGTGATGTTGACTTCGAATACATTATTGAACTCTAAACCGAATGTTTGCCGTTAATTATTTCACATTCACTAACACTTTAATATGCAAATTCGTCTCGATTTATTAAGCGGAAATCGCCGCGATAACATTTTCTAAATCACTTGGTAGTCCACTTGTCTATCGTAGTTTTCAGGCGTATTTCTAGATTATTGCATAATTATAATTCCCCGTAGTTATACTGTTAATTACTCGAAACACCATGCGACTCCAGGACAGGGAGTGGATCACTTCAGATCAAAATCAAAGTGCAAATTCGAACGGAATCCAAGGCAACACGATAGGATGACTTTCATTATTAGAAAGTTTGTTCCTGTTGGTAACTTCTGTGGTGCAATTGTGACTTCTAATAACTACATTTGAGGAATGTAATGGAAATTAAGATTTTAAATTCAGAAATAAGTATATATTAAAGAGATGAAGAATATTGTAGAAGTATGATATTCTTCTGGAAACCTATTTGTGAATAAACTCGTATTCGGATTGTATAAAATAAATTCAAATGTTTCAGTGATGCTTGATTTCGTAGCATAGTCAAACTTCAATACTGGCAGTAATCTTGATTGTTCTATCACTCAAAGTGCGTCAACATTTCTGACGTTTCATCGATCAGATATTACGAAAATGATCTCCTTACGTTTCATTTAATAGTTCCTTATATCGTAGTATTATTTTTAAATAATTCCACTCTTCTAAAATTGGAATAAATGAAAAACTAGCTCTTCATAGCTACTTACTATATATTCAGAGTATTGAAAGTAAGTTCGACATCAAGGTACGTATATTTACATCTTGTTCTCTTTCAACGGTCCCGAATTCTTTGTTATTACATTGTTTAAATTATTTCAGGAAAATATGCGCGCATAACGTTCAAGTTAGACCTGTAATTAAACCGATAGAATGCGCGCCTCCTTAGCGAAAGCTAAGACACGCGGGGGCATAGAAAGACCACAAACTAAAATTCGACCTTGCGCGGTTAAAATCATTATATTTTTAGTTGGAAAAATAACGCTTTTGACTTTTAGACATTGCGAATGCAGTGCTTCATAAAAATTTTAATCTACTCCATTCTTATCCACTAATAAAGTACGGATTTCTAGATGCTCCGTTTTTCGTGCATCGCTATTACGCGAAAAGTTTGATGCTCACTTCTCAATAAATATATTTATTCACTTTTCAGTTTAACTGTATCATGTTATCGTTGATGAATAACTCCCAACTGCTCACAGGGCTTGTCAATCTTTCGCTGGTCCTTTGTTCTCGGTAAGAGAGACACAATATTATGACAACGATTTCGAATATTCTGTCTAAATTTTGTTTTCCTCCACTGCATGCTATCTTTTTATGAACACCATTCCAAGTTATTCACTTCTTCACTTCCAGAATCTCTGTCCTCTTCCGATTCCGTATCATGTTCGCTGAAATTGTCACACAAATTCTCTTCAAAAACATCTTCAGGTCCATTGTCTTCACTGTCAATGTCAGGATCTTTATCAGTTTCAACTCCAGCAAGAAGTTTACGTAAACGCTAAATTTCTTTTTCGTATGGAGTCGGAATTGTGAGAAACAAATAAATACTTCAAATCGACAAGGAAAACAACGAGCTGACTGCATGAGCCGCGTGGAACAACTGGTCTGTGGAACAAACGGAAGGACGCGTGAGGTCATTCCATAACCCCAGTAACTGACAAAATGTGTATTAGGGGACAACAAATTCCGGAAATACTTTCTAAATACTCAGAAAAGACTGAGGGGGGTGACTAACTCAGCTGCTGATAAGAAAGAAATGAACAGGTGGCTAGTTTTCTAGGAATCGGAGTTTTCCGAGGGCTTGGGGTCATAAAATGACCCCCGCGCGTCCTCCCGGGTTAAGTATTGTAGACAAATAACAATTCCTATTTCTAAATTTCCTTCGATTTAAACATGGTACTCAAAATCTTGTTACATTTTTTTCAAATATAACAAAATTGTATGATTAAATAATCATTTTTTTCTTTATGTGTCCTGTTTTGTGACGCATCACTTTCAACAGCGGTGTGGAAGCATTATTATAATGGGTTGGACTGTTATCAGTAAAGAAGCTGGACTCTTTCCCAGCGGTGATTATCCAGTTATGGATTCTGTGCAGACGGTCCTCTCTTTGTAAGCTAACAATGCTTTCTTGAGTGAATTATGGAACATTGAGTCTTTGGGTATTTGTGAACCTATTGAAAATATGTCAAAGAGGCAAGCATTTGATGAGGAGTTGAAAGAATTTCTTGAAAAATTGACAGTTCTTCCCAATTGCAGGTACGAGGTAGAATTACCTTGGAAATTAGATGCAAGAGCAAACTTGCCAGATAATAAAGAATTGACTTTAAAATGACGGGGATAGGCAATATTGAGGGCACGTAATAAGGGAATGACTTGTTTTTGCTTTGTGTTTTGCATGTTGATTTTGTGCTTTATAAATAACTGTAATAAAAGTTCTGTTTCTAAGTCTTCTAAACTATTTTTATCAGAAATAGAGGGTGCAGAAACTGTACTAATACGTTTGATTCAAGACCAATATTTTTCTAATGCAAAAGTGGTGCCTTCAGTTGATGTTTCTAAGGACGAGAATGGGATTTTGAGAGTCAAGACTCGCATGACTGAACGTAAAGATGTACCAATCTTTTTGAATCCCATACTTTTACCCAATAAATGCGCATTAACTAAACGTTTAATAGAGTCTGTACATAGAAAACATTGTCACGCGGGAACCCAGATAATGCTGTCTATATTAAGAGAAAAATTTTGGATTGTCAGAATAGCGTAAGACTATTGGAAGTGTAATTAATAGTTGTATGAAGTGTAAACGTTATAAAGCAAAACCATTGACTGTTGAATCTTGTCTGCTGCCTGAAGATCGAGTTTCCGATACAGTGGCATTTGAGGTTACAGAGTCGACTTAGCGGGGCCTCTTTTCTTGAAGAGCGGTTCCAAAGTTTGAATAGTATTGTCCACATGTGCTGTATATCGAGCCGTTCATCTTGAGCTCGTGGCTTCTCTAACCACCGACTCTTTTCTAATGGCTTTTCGTCGATTTATAGCTAGAAGAGGTAGACCGAGAATGGTATATTCGAATAATGGCACTAATTTTAAAGGTGCATATAATGAATTATCTACTTTAGATTGGGTAAAAATCGTGTGAGAGGCAAAAATTAATGGAATTTTGTGGAAATTCAATCCTCCCACTGCCTCCTGGTGAGGAGGCACTTGGGAACAGTTGGTTCGAGTTATTAAAGAATTGTTAAGACGCTCTCTCGGAAAGTCGATCTTATCCTTTGAGGAACTCGTAACTGTGTTTTGTGAATCCGAATCAGTTATAAACTCGCGTCCTGTTACTTATGTCTCTGAGAATTCAGATGATCTTGTTCCCTTAATTCCGTCGGTGTTTTTGATTGAGAATCGGAATTTTTGTACCGGTGATATAGATCTTGTAGAAACACAAAGTTCCAGAAAGAGGATAGAATTTAAAGATAAACTTTTGAAGGATTTAAGGCTTTGATTCCGAAAGGAATATTTGAGCTTATTGATTCAGAAAGACAGTAGGAATAGGAGTGTCCGTGACCCCAGATCGGTGAAGTTGTATTGATAGGAGACGATAGTAAAAAACGATTAAATTGGCCTTTGGCTATAATAATGCAAGTATTACTAGGTCGAGATGGAAAAGTGCGTACTATCAAAGTGAAAACAAAGTCCGGAGTTACCACAAAGTCCGTGCAGCGAATTTATCCTTTAGAGTTTAGTGTAAATCAAGTTGATTCTTTAGAACATGAAATGATTAATATTGTAAAGAAGACTGTCTGTTCTGGCTCTTCCTATGGTGTCAATGAATATGGACTTGATTTATTTAACCAAAATATGCGTTTTTTGAGTTCTAGCATTCACTCAAAAAGTGGGGAGGATGTTGGATGCAAAAAGCTGCGCCATGGCAGGGGGAGTCTAGAGCATGGGCAGTCTTCTGGCAGCTTCCTTTAAGAGCCCGGATTGTGGACGTTGTTCCAGTTCTGTAGTAACGCAGCTATGCAGTAATAGTAGCTGTCGTTCTTGTTTCTGTGTTACGTTGCTCTTATATAATGTTTTAGCTGTTTTTAGTAAAGTATCGTTTTACCAAGATGGACTGTATTATTGAGAAACTATTATCCACCAGATCTAAGAAAGAATCGGGTAGATTCAGAAAACCTGCTTAGTCTTTTACATGTGCTGGCATATTAGATGCAACCGTTGGGATAGCAGATAATGCCATCCCAAGTTATATTTATGATCAGAGCCATATTTGCGAGAATTCTTCCCAGTCCAAAATCGAACAACTTTCTTTGACTTGGCGTTTACTTTTATGCAGTTCTTGTATAATCAAAAATGTATATAAATTTATCAAGTTATTCTTTTTAAATTGCTTCCTATTCATTTTGAAATATCTCCTAATTTTTGTGAGCAGTGTAGATAGATATTATTTACCCAAACCAATGCATGGATGATTTACAATCTTTGATTTGATTCAATTAAAAAGAATGAGTTTTCATAAAGTTTACGTGCAAATGTTGTTTCCCAATTTATAACTACAAAATATAAAAAAATAGTATTCCGTGTATCGTTTGTAAGTGTTAGATCTCCAAATCTTGTCAGTGAGGATAAAAACAGCACGTGTGGTGAACTGCAAGCTGTTTCTACTAGACCAAAGTGATTGTTTGTCCACCTAATGCAACGCAGATATTCTCTTGTGACTTCAAAATTCTTCAGAGTGTGTCAGAAAATGAATAACTGTTAAAATGCATGATGCGTAATTAATTATATTTCATATAAATAATTAATATAACCTTCTGGAAAGGAAGCACTATTTTAAGAAGCGAAATATAATCGTTCAACTCTACATTAATGGCATTCCATGCTAATTTTAAACACTGAACGTCATCACCACCATTGTGTATTGCGCTTGAGGATTTCAGGTGAAAACTATAAACGATATAATTTTCCCATTGATTTTTAAGATTTTGATCTAATACTACCAAATCATTTGCTTCTTTTCGCGTGTTGCTGAACAAGATTGGCATTTCTATCTCGTATATAGATATTTTAGCTGACTAATAAATGCGTGCATATAAATAAATTCGAAATGAAATCGTAAATATAATAAGACAACATACCACTTTCTACCCAAACACGAATCAGTTGGGATTTTTTCTTCGAAAATACTTTAAATCTGTTAAAGAACAACTAATTGGGTTTTTTTGGGTATCTAGAAAATTTAATCTTGTTCAAGGGGGAAAGAGGAGAAAAGAAAATAAGAAGAAAAAACAGATTTTTGTGATGGCTCCACATCTGGTACATCAGGAGCAGAAGTAAATGGCCAAAGAAGGCTTAGGTTGCCCTGTTCGAAAACTCATAAGCCAAAAAATCTCTTTAAGAAGACGTCGTTTAAAAAAAGAAGACAAGTAAAAAAAAACTTTGGAAATAAAGCTGTAAGGATGAAAAATGTTATTAAGCGTCAATGAAGCCCTGGCATAAATGTAAAAAAATATAATATCTGGATTATTTGAAGTCCGAATTATGTTAGTCACTGATAGATGGGGTATCAGGAGGTTACAAATAAAATCCATTTTTAATCAAGTGACAAAATCTGCCACAGCTTGGCTTTTTGCCCTCAATTTTTTTCTTTTACTTGGAAAAACATTCCTTCCTTTCTTGACGCACTGGTCTTAGAAATATTGCACGTGCTTCATTGTTACTTTTTTGGGCTAGCTAATGACAATAAGACATACACTATATGCCCAAAAGTATCCGGACACTTGCAGATTTTCACATTTTTTAGAATTTCTCCGGAATGGTTTAACTTACTGCCTTTAAACTTCGGAAATGTAAAGAATAAACAATAACTCACATTTTACATTGAAGGTTCGGTCCTGAGGGCAATTAGGGGACCGTCTACAAACTGATGAAGACTAAAACGTTTTTGGCCCACCCCGCTTCACAGAACACTGATAACAAGATGAAACTTTCAGAAATGGTAATGTTTAATGTTCATAATATCTGCAGGTATTTTCGTAAACTCAGCACAAATACTTGGGAAGATATAAAGGTTTTCTTAAAAAATCTCATATTTTCCCATCTGTTTTTTGCTTATAACATGCAGAGTTTCCTGTTATATTATACGAAACTTACAGAAAAGATGACAATATGTTAAAGAAGCATTTTGTAAAATTTTGGAAAAGACTTTTTGAATAAAACAGGAATTATGAGCATTTTTAGTAAGTAATGTTTTACTGCGCATGCGCGAAACATAGTGTAATTTTTCTTTCACATCTTTAAAGCCAGATATATAGGGCAACTTATATAAAAAAATTCAGTTCAATATCATTAGCATTCAGACAGATATCGGCATTACAACGAGCAGAATTTTAGATCCTGTCGAAGAGAAGCTAAAAGATGAGGGGTTGTACACAAATCTACATTTTTTAAACTTATATCTTTAAATATTTATATTGAATTGTATAGTGGTAAGAATTTGCTGAATACCCATGAACACATCTAATATTCGTAACGAATAAAAAATGTATATGTTGAATTATTAAAATATTTTAAGAAAAGAAATTAATTATATAAAAAAATCGTTTCGCCGTAAAGGAAATATATTTAAAAATATCGTTTGGCAGTAAAATTGTAATATGTAACTTGTTAATTTGTTATTTATAGTGCCTAATTAGCTGGAATTTAAGTTATGCACGTAATTGATAAGTCTTCATGGGTATTCAGCAAATTCTAACCACTATACAATTCAATATAACTATTTACAGATACAAGTTTTAAAAAATTTCAATTTGTGTACAACCCCTCATCTTTTAGCTTCTCTTCGACAGGAGCTAAAATTCTGCTCATTGTGATGCCGATATCTTTCTGACTACTAATGATATTGAACTGAATTTTTTATATAAGTTGCCCTATATATCTGGCTTTAAAGTTGTGAAAGAAAAAACACACTATGTTTTGCGCATGCGCAATAAAACATTATTTACTATCAATTCTTATACTTCCTGTAATATTCAAAGGTTCTTTTCTAAATTTTTACAAAATTCTTCTTTAACATATTGGCATTTTTCCTGTAAGTTTCATATGATGTAACAGAAAACTCTGTTTGTTATAAGCAAAAAACAGATGGGAAAATTTGAGATATTTTAAGAAAACCTTTATAACTTCCCAAGTATTTGTGCTGAGTTTACAAAAATTCCTGTAAAGATTATGCACATTAAACAGTATCATTTTTGAAAGTTTCATCTTGTTATCAGTATTCTGCGAAGGGGGGTGGGCCAAAAACCGTTTTGTCTTCATCAGTTTGTAGACGGTCCCCTAATTGCCCTCAGTACCGAATCTTCAATGTAAAATATGAGTTATTGTTTATTCTTTACATGTCCGAAGTTTAAAGGCAGTCAGTTAAACCATTCCGGAGAAATTTTAAAAAATGTGAAAACTTGCAAGTGTCCGGATACTTTTGGGCATATAGTGTATAATGTAATAAGGGGGAGGGGAAGTTTTATAATTAATCTTAAAGCCGAATACTTGCTTTATGTTGCGAAACATTTCCTAAAGAGGTACGAGTCAGGAAGTTACATAAAAGTCAGATAAGATGATCACTGAATAATTGTCTATGAATTTCCATATTCTTTCTCGAAATGGATGGTCACATAATATAAGTAGTAAAAGGAAATTGGATCGCCATTGCATTTCTGTCAGAGGAAAATTTCTTCTATCTTCAGTAGTATATTGAAAAAAGAAAGAAGTCTTAAGTTTTATGAACACTTTTAAAACACATACTAAAAAATTAAATTTATAAAAATACAATGTTTAAAGGATATATAGTTTCCTTTCTTACTTTAAAAACTTTAATTGTATATTTATATTATTTTAATAACTATATTTATAAATGAAAAACTGATATAATAAGGAAAAGATGCTTAAAAGGAATTAAAGGCCTATATAAGGAAATAAATAATGATTAATTAATTTGAAAAAAAATATAATGCAAGGGTAGCAGAACATTCAATAACCATCTACAAATAACAATCGATTGTAATTATTCTGTTAGTATTTTAATTAATTTCTTAAATATTTCGTAAAGTTTTTAATAATTGTTTGAATGCATAGCATTAAGCCGAATGTCTATATATAATATTATTTCAGGGCTTGCATATTCATAAATTCAAAGCTAATTTTCAAATAAAAGATAGTAATTTTATGCTATTTAGTTTATAGGATCAATAAAATACTCATTTGTATATCAATGATTTGTTTTGAATATTTAATGTATTGATTGAAGAATAATTTTAGAGTTTTAAATATATATTTTTGGAACATAGTTCTTTATAGCATAATGATCAGATGGATGCCACTTTTATAGGTTTTCGGAAGTAAGGAGAACTCTTGTCCGCTTATAGGATACTTAAAAATATGTAAAGTTCATGAAAATTGCTTTAAGAAAAAAATCACTACTCACTATAGAATTTTTCAAAAATGAAAAGAGAACCATTGGATAAATAGCACAGATATTATGTTATTATATGTTATATTCACTGTTTTGGAAATATTATAACACTGTCTTGATTTGTTAAAATTTTTTGATGATTTGAAGAATATCGGGAAGTTCTGATAAACTGAGTATTAGGTGTGCAGTAATAAACTAAATTTTAATAACACTATTAATTTCAAATATCGATTTATAACATTACTTAGATTTTATAAAACATTACATGTGCACGCAGTTATAATTTCCAGTAGCATTTTTATCATAACCGAGGGTACAAATGTGGGCTTTACACAAATATATTCAAAGCAATATAGTGTGTTTCTGTTGTCTTATATATAACAAAGAATTATAAAAAAAATATTAATTGATGCAGAGAGATAAAAAAAAGAACAAATACAAAAAATTAGAAGATTTGTAAATATTTTTAGGGCCGAAAATGCTGGTGACTCATGCAGAACTAGTGGGGTTAAGGAAGCATTTTGAGCATATACACTTTGAAGGGCTAGTTACTTTTCCTAAGGTAATCAGACGATGTTGAAATTAGTGAGTGATTTTATTCAAAATCTTCAGTGGAAACTTATTTTTCTATTTTTTGTGTTTATTTACTGCATTTTCTATTTTTTGCAATTTTTACTGATTCATTGAATGAGGAATAAGTTCGAATTAAAATTAATAAATTTTATCAAGGAAACAAAGGAATGGTCCTTACAAATTTTTCTCCATTATATGATTAATTTTATTTCATTTTATTAGTTTATGGAAGAATTGTCAAGAGAAAGAGGGAAAAATAACTTTTTAATTGAATTTTTTAAATTGAAACGAAACTGTCGATTATGTATTCAATTTTACTCAAATTTTAAGAAATTTTATCTCTATTTCTTAAACTGCATTTACATAGCTTCACTTTTTACGATTAATCGCTAAAGTTTTGCTTTTTAACTCAATACACTGCTTTTTGTATTAAAGCATTTTTATTTACTTTTTATAAAATTTACTTCTTGTCTAATGAAAGCAAATAACAAGCTAACTAGAATGCAAAACACAATCTTTGCTTGAAGCGCACTATATACGAGCCTGTAAAAGTAATTTATATAGGGAGCCAATTATTGAATTTATCGCAATATGAGGTTTTCAAAAGATAAGCGGAAAAAGCGACTTATCAATAATATTTTGATCTTTGTTATGAATGGAATTTAAAGTTAAATTAAGCAAATATTTTATTTATTAAAAGTTAACTATGTTTTTTATATTAGTTTGTATAATTTGTATTTAGATGTATGAGTTTTTGCATTTAGAAATAACCAGTGACACATATTTGTGAAAAATTTCATAAAAGTCATCTCCATTAGTCAATGAAAAACTTCATTAGAACAAATTTTGCAATTAAATAATACAATAGAAAAGAAATCATAGAGAAAAAAATCATATAACAACTTTATTGATACCATTGAAAATATAATTTTTAAATTTTCAGATGGTATACAAATAATTTTTGTGCTGTAATATTTTTGGAAGTTATTAAGGAAAAACGCCAAAATTTAGCTTAATTTTTAATTAATTAAAATTTTAAAAAAGGGATACGAGATGCACATTCCCACCCTTCAAAGTATGTTTGTGCTAAATCTCGTAGCTATAGATCTAGCTGTCTGCCATGTAAAGGACCAACACACAGACACACGGACACACATATTCTCTTTTATTATTAGTAGAGATGTAAGAGAAACAATCGCAATACTCAAATAATTTGTTCGTATTTCTCAAAGAGTTTATTTTTTTAAATGATTATTTTAAAGTTCTTAATATTTCGCACTAATATTTAGCAATTAAAATAAATGTGAAAATTAAAACATAAGGAAATGTAAAAATTAAAATCAGCTAATAAATGGAGACAGCTATTCAATAAGAAACCATAAAAATACTTATTTTGATGCTGCAGAAAACATCCGATGCTGCATTTTCACCCTCAAGAGTAATTAAATGATAGTTTTCGTAAATTCTTCTTTTCTCTTTTTTTAAACATTTGAATTCTTCTTATAAATTGGATTTAAAAAATAATCACAGGCAGAAGTTCAAAATATCAGTTTCGAACAATCCAAACCTTAAGATCTTTTGAATTATAATATCTCTTAACTTTCAACAACTGCAATTTCCTTAGTCTAAGAACCTTTATGTTCAATCTTTCCTTTTAAGAACAACGACACTATTAAAATATATTTTTCTCATTCCATGTATAATTAGTAGTCTGTATCGCAAGGGATCGCAGTTAATTGAATTCTGGAAGGTAAACTTCACACTTTGAAGTATAAATTTCATTAGTAAGTTTCAGTAATGAAATTGTTTAAACAATATTTTGTTTCATTTTGCATAACTATTTCCAGTTGTAATTTGTTTCTCCGGTAAACAAGCTAGCTAATTTCTCTTCATTATTATTTACTCAAAAATTCTGAATTTTCTAACTATATATTCACCATATTGTTTACAGCCTTCTCGTGAAAGAAAAGTATTACTTGATAGTGACGAAAATAACATTTCAAATACGTTTTCAACAAACTTATGTTCTTATAAATATTTAAATTCCATCGACTTTTACATAAAAATATATAGCATACATTTCATATCATGCGCTAAAAAAATGGAGATAAAAGAATAATCATCTTAAAAATCTATTTCGCCTACTCACTTATCCATCTTTACCATCTTTATATATTACCATCTTTTTTACTTTGTCCAATCTGTTCGGAAGAGTAAAACAAATGTTTTGCATTACAGTTGTCCTCAATGAATAATATTTGAAAAGATTTTTAATTTTTCTCTTATTAATTAGGCATAAATGTTTCTTCATTGAAAATTATTGAATACACTTTCTCCTCTTTTTATTCACTTAAAATATATTTCTAAATCATGTTAAAAAATAATTATTGCAAGGCTTTGAAGTATTGGAACATAACATGTTTAAAAATTTACATGCAAGACTCAATATAAATATTTATAAAATGTGTATTTGCATTTTTAAATTAAAGGAAATTTCCGAATGTTTGAATTATACATTAATTTAATAAAAGTAATCTGGTATAGTCAATTCTTTATAGTTTAAAGACGTTACATATTTTATAGCATTTTTTTCCTTACTTGAAAAAGATATTTATTTTAGAAAATTCTAACGATTTCTAGAAATGCCACGGCCTATATTACAATGTTGAAAGATAATAATTTAATGTAATCAAAATGTAAAAAGGTACAAATAGCTAAAAAATAACCCAAATTCCATAGAAAAAATTTTTATACTGTTCTCAGTTGTTTATCATGCATTTGGAGCATTCTGCAAAGATGGTATTTGTAGACTGAGTAAACCAATCACCGAATAATTTGAGGAAAAGCAATGTTTTACATCTCGGTTATGTATATGAACTCATAATAAATTATTTTATCATTTAATGTGTGTGAAAGTTATGACAATCTTCCTAGAATATTTCTATATCTCTTTGTTTTCCATAACTTTTTATGTTCTTGAATAGAATGTCAATCAATTTCTTGAGAAATAAGTTAGGAAATTAGTATATAAACATAAAAATATCAATGTAAAGCTACCGAATTTTTAAAAAAATTCTCTGTAATAAATAAGTAAAATACTGCATGCAAAAATATATTTTGATAAAAAATTTACTGTCCTGTATACTAAATTCAGTAACGAACTAAGATTTTGAGATTAAGAACATATTTGAAAATGTTGAATGAAACTGCCTCCTCAATGTTTTCCAGATGAATAGATGATGACTATAATTTTTTAAAGATAAATGCATAATTTTTTTAAATAAATTCAAACAGCTATTTTATTTCATTTTATAGGTTTTTGGAATAACCGAGGAGTATCTATAACAAAAGAAAAGAATAAAACCGTCAATTTTGAAACATTTCAGTTCCTACACACAATTATCTGTCATGTATTCATTTTTAAGAGATAACAGATATTTTGTACCCGTATCTAAAACTACAATTATATTGTTGAAATTTTTACGAGTAACATTTACACTGATGAGGAGAATTTAATTACTCATATTAGTTCATGAATGCTTCCATAATTATAACAAAATATTTAGAGTATCTACTAATTAGACCAAACATTCTTTTAAACACTTGAATATTCGGAAATACATATGTAAAATTCTATGGTATGCTAAAATGTATCTTGGTTTAAAAAATGTCATATATATTGAATTCAGTAATATAATAAGCAACTAAATTTCAGTGCTTACTGCGTTCCTGCTTCTCTACATATGAATTTGGAATGACAGTAACTCCATGGGGTGAATCCTGACTCATCTGAAAGAGAACGCAAACCAAGTATTCTTTAATTCGTCAACAGTTTTGACGACAAAACTTTAAAGGAGCTTCCCGGGTAGAAGATATTAAAGGGTGATGCATTATGGTCCCCTCGCACACTATTAAGATCCACAATATCTCCAATGCAAGATTTGTTCTGATACATATTGCTTAATGTCTTCCGAGACCCATAAAGATGGCTTCCTTGCAAAAGTTTCATGCATCTTAGTCTTCATAATGCTAAATCCAATCATCCCAGGCATCTGTGAATCTCGAGTGTCTTTGATGGGTTCTTCTGGACTTGCTGATTATCTCACTTATTTACTACACTAATCTTTAGACGGGTGATTTTTAATCTGGAAATTTGTGTTTGTGACTATCAAACTTCCATATTACACATTGTTGGAAGGGGAATTGAAAAAATGGATTTGACATCGGAAAAATTTTGCCTTATGAAAACATGTTTTGAAGTTAATTAAGAACCAAACATGGCGAACAATATCATGCAAAAAGGCATTGCTCTTTATAATCTACCTTCTCTTTACTATCTTGTTTCAGATATCCAGCCTGCAAAGCTTTTTTGCACGTCTTTTTCTAAAATTCTGGCTTGTAATAAGATATTATTCGGCATCTATTCATCAGTTGCACCTAAGAAAGCATTATATGGAAGTCAAATAAAAACTTGCACGCAAACCATGAGGGATTTTCGTACGCATTACAGTAAAAACACTACGAGGATGTTTTAAGAAGTAAGATAACGAGAGCTCTGACGAGCACAAAAATTCTTAGTATAAAACAAATTCCCTCTCTAGACAGCTGAGAGAACCACATCATTCGAACATCGTCGGTAGATGGAGCTAATTAGGTGGTAGAGCGCCGAAGTCTCAGTTAGGAGATGGAGAAGTTGACGGAATTGTGATTGGCGCGATTGAAGTAAGAATTTTGATAAAATTTTGAGTCTAAGTAACAGGAACCGCTCTAGACATGTGTGCTGTAGTTGAGCGATAACTCCCGAATGCATACGGCCTCAATTACGCGTTATTTGGTGCAGCATTTCTGGTGGCAGTTGATGGAACATCTTCACTCCAACCCTGACTTTGATCCAACTGATCTTAACCTTTTCGGACCGTTCAAGAAGCTCCAGGAACATCGGCCTTCCAAAATCTATCCGAAGTTCCACAAGAAGTCTTGTCGTATCTCTATTACCTTGACGCTGATTTCTTTTTTTGTCGGTTTCGATACGTTGGTGCACCTATGGAATAAACCTTCGATAACCATTGTGGTTACGTGGAAAATTAATATGTGCCTTATTATATTACATAACTCTTTGAATTCGCGAATAAAAGTGCTTCTCTTAGAGGGCTTGTAATCTTACTTTTTGAACTGCCTGATCAATGTTGATTTTTTGCATGGAAGTAAAATAAGACTTCCAAACGCTAGGAAAAGTAATTCGTTTTATATAAATTGAATTTATTCACATTGATTTACAATCTAATGAAATTTGGCTACTTTTACGATCCGAACATCAAGCTCTCGCCGACGGAACATGCCTTAGATTTTCATAGTCTGTCTACCTTCTCTTCGGATATCCACCCCGCAGAGTAGGGATGCAGAGCTGAGGGAGGGGAGACCTGATGGCGCGTCGGATAATCGTATGCGTTACAAATTTCATAAATTACAAAAAATAAGTTCATTTTACTGACTGAATAAAAGAACGAAGAAATAAATTGTCAAGTTTAAACAACTTCAATTGATATGTACAGGGATTGTTTTAATTAAAACCAGCCTCCTTCCTGGGGGGAGATCTCGGCCAGCACCCACTTTCCTCAGCACTGTCCTTGCCACCTGGCCGCTTCGAGGCTCTCCGACACTACTTTTTTTCAGTTTTAAATACTGCATGAAGATCAGTGGAACAGACCATAAAACCATAGTAGATTTCATCTTCTTTGTAGACAGCAGATTCCTTTAAAATTGCAAAATCTTTCAATAAACATCATCTAGTCCTAATGTTTTGTATAACATTTTCAGGAAATTTGGCATGAAATTCTTCAGATCCATAAATACAGAATGACATCGCCCTATATAAACAGTTTCCTTCACCTACAATAGGTATTTTACAATATTTTTGACACGCCATTGTGATGGAACTGTATATTTAAAATAATATGGCAAAACTTTCAAACAGTTCTGCAGCCCCAACCACTCAACGAATTTCCATAATTATTAGTTCATATGAATGCTTATGATGTCTAGATATGTTATCAAGACTCCCCTGCCATACATCACCTCCATTTTCAAATGAAATTGAAAAAACACTTCTCCTCTGTACATTGTCTATGGGGGAAAAATTGTAGAATTCTCCCCAACGAACTTCGACATTTTTTTTTTCATTTGAAAAGTTATGGCGTCTAGATATATCATCAAGGGTCTCCTTTCCTCACCTCCCATTTTTAAACGAAATCGAAAAAAAACGTATGGAGAATATATGGTGCAGAAATGTTTTTTCGATTTCGTTCAAAAATGGAGGAGGCGGGGCAGTCGACCCTTGATGGCATATCTAGACGACATAACCTTTCAATTTAAAAAATAAATGTCGAAATTCGTCGGGTGGTTCGGGCTAGGGGATTTCTACAAGTTTTTGAGACAATGTACAGAGGAGATTTTTTTTCGATTTTTTTTCCAAATTGGGGTGATGAGGGGGTAGGCGACACTTGAAGTCATATCTAGACGTCATAATCTTTAAATCGGAGAAAATGTCGAAATCGGTTAAGTGGTTGAGGCTGCCGGACTCGGTGAAGGTTTTCTTACCAAATTATTTTAAATATATAGATTTGCCCTATTCAAAAAGCCTAAAGGTAGTTCTATGTCTCCAAACAAAAGGAAAGTTCAATTTGAATAGTGCATAGTACTACAGATGTAGAGAAAATTATAGGGTCGTAAAAATAAATAACTCCAGACTAGAAATATATGTTTTAAAATGTTATGACTTATGTTTTTAAATGTGTATTTCTATGAAATGTAAGAATACTGCATGATATATTGAAATCACAGCAAAAATGCATTTCACTTACATTTTGTACAATTTTTTTACCAATTAGAGAAATTAAAATACGGAACTTCTTTTTTCTCTTACTTGTATGAATATTTGGTTCATTGAACCAGACAGAGCTTGGGAATTCTCCCTGTCAGTGATGTTCCAGCAAGTTTAAATTGTTGTTTTTAAATCAGTTTTGCTTCTCTACTGTCGTCCACTCTTGTGAACATCTCGAGCCAGAATGTCTAAAAGGTTTTTCATTGGGTTCAGGTCAGGATTCCGAATTGGCTATTGAAGAGTTTGTAGCTAGTTAGCCTTCATCCAGGATTTCTAGAGCACGAAATATTCACAGATGCATTGTCTTGTTGAAATGTCCAAACTTCTGATTTAATTAGAAGAGCAACCGGCAACAAGTTATCTGCCAGTTAGTCTATAACACTGAATTCATTTTAATTTCGACAAAAACAATTTCAGTTGCACCACCAGCTGCAAATGCGGCACAAACCATGGCAGATTACCTTCCGGATTGGCGTTCTGAAGAAAAGATGGTGTTCGTTCTGCAGATCATATCAGAAAAACTGAAATCCGTCTGGACAATTTAAATTAAACATTTTTGCTTCCAGAAGAAAAGGAAAAATAGTTAAAGTTTTGGCAATAGATGTCGCTGTGTCCTTATCTAAGACGACTTTGCATTTTTTTTTCTTCTTATTACTGAAGCAAAATTGAAAATCCCATTTTAGGACTTATTTTTCTAGTTTAACTAAAACCCTGCTGAAATTCAACTCTGAACGCAAAGTTTCTTTGATCAAAATATCGTTCTTATGCATTTTTTTTCAAAATTTCACTGTAATTCAGTACAATTGATGGTCTTTATAAAAATCGAAAACGAAGAAATAAACATGCATAAAGATTGTATTTTGAATGAATAATGACTTGAAATTTATAATGGAATTTCAGCAGCGTTCTCTTTTAACCTAAAGGAAACTCAAATGAGCTATTCAACTTTGCTTCAGTGATGAAAACAATCTGCACATCTGATAATGTCGCAGATTTACCAATTGGAGAAATTTTAATTTTTTCACGTTTTTTTTTTCTTTCGGTTTTCTCAGATCGCATTACTTGTACTACATATTAATGAAATTTTGTTTTGTTTGGAATCGTAGAACCGGATCTAGGTCCTTCTGAATAGAACAAACTTTAATTATAACAAACCTGTATTTTCTTCATTAGTTGTAAAAATCTCACACTTGTCTCTAAAATTAATCAGAACTAATCACTGTTGTTCTTAGTGAAAAATTCTCCACTAATTTCGGATTGCAACATGTTCTGTGTTGGGTTCAAGCAGGCAAATCTCTAAATTTCAAAGAAAGACTATTAGTTTTAGATATCTATCTAATTGTTTTTCTGAGACTACAATAATTATTTTCTTACAAAGAAAAATATTCTGTTTCATATTCTAGAGTTGAGGCAACTTAATGACTCTTTTGTGTTTTCCGATTGGGAATAAAGAAAACTATATGGCCGCATCCAAATGAAAATTTTATAAAGATGTTACGAGAAACGAAATTAAAATGGATTTTTCCATTACTTATAATCATTTTGCTGATGGTTATTATTACTTTCTAAGAATTTTTTTTTTGATCAGAGAAAAATTAATTAACTAAAATTTTATGCTATGTTTATCAGATGAAATGGGGGTCTACATATGAAATTATAATAAAATATTTTAAGATGATAGTTTGATTAAGAGGAAGGTTTCCTGGTAATTGATAAAAGAGCTTTTTGGAATTGTCTCATACAGCATAGTTTAGGATTGATTTCATATTTTTACTCTATCTAAATCGTCTGTAAATTTAGTATTTATATATGGAATGTGGTATTACATAGCGTTTTTAAATTAATTGCGCATTAGTAGAAAAACATAGAAGTACTTAATAGCTCAGTCAAATTGTAGTTTGGCCATACGCCTTAACGCATTCAGAAGTAACGAAGAACGCATTCAAACATAATAATTAATTCAAAATGATAACTAGAAATTCAATTTCTACCATTTTTTCTGTTTGGACCATATAAAGTCATTTGAAATTATTGAGGGTGAGTCAAAAGTCTTCATACAAATGGTGAAAGCGATGAGTAATTTCTTTTTCATTTCGAGGAACGTGAAACCAATTGAAAAATCATGCTAATAAGAAAAGAAGAACGGATTGACACTATTCTGTTGGTTGGGAGTGGTACTACCCTTCATGCAGCGCGTACTTTCAAAGCAATGCACAGGACGCATATACTCCATGACACAGTGGCAAAACATATATCAAGAAAAAAAGGATTCAAAGGGACATTTTCCTTCGCCGAAGCAAGCAGATCTGGAATACCAAAGACCGCAACAGTTGAATGTATGTCACCACAGATACTAGTGGAGATGACCAGGTGTTTGACCAGATTGACCTGACGTCTCTCTGCGCAAATGGAAAAAGGCCAAAGAAGTGCCATGCGCCTTTTGCGGGATGACAAGCGGCACCCATACAAGCTGCGGATGTTGCAACATCTGACAGAGGACGACCATGACCGTAGAATCAGTTCTACGAATAAAATATACATTATTCACCTCTTTCATCATTCGTACGAAGATCTATGACTCACCCTGTAGAATATACTTTTAGAATAGGAATTTTTTTGATCCTCGAATTTGACTTCATAGAAAAGTACCTCAGACAGTTTTCGGCAAAGTTAAATTTTTCAAAACCCATGCAGATGTCGATCTGAAATTTTTACCAGATATTCGCTCCTGTATAAAATTTACTGCTGTGAAATTGCAAACATTCCGCTCAAACTGATTTTTTTTTTTTGAATTTTTGAATCTAATTGTTTTGTCTTTTTTGTTTTAGTCCGGAAATAGTTAAGCTATCTTAACTTTCGAAGACTCATTTCATAAGTTTTTTTAACACCTACTACTTTTGAGTTTAATTTTTTCCTCTCAGATTAATAGCCTTTTGATTAAACGCGAAAAACCAATCTTTCAAATTTCTCCTCACCGCCTCTCTTTATCCGATCCGATACCCGGGTACATGATATAAAGTCATATTTTTGTTGGCCAGCCGACAAAATTAAAGTAGTGAAAATTCTGTTATGTATTTTTTTTCACATCTTGACTCTTTTGATAAGAATTCGACCGGATTATTAAGAAAGTAAATTGCATGGTTTTTATTTTTTAAAACTCGATTTTTAAAGACAGAGAATAAGTAAAAGCACGTGATCTATGAATTGAGCATGTTTAAAGCTCGACAAAATGGAATATACAATACATGGCATTGCTTTAAGATATCTTACATATATTTGGCTTTAGCTATCTTTGTTAACAAAATTTGTATTTACTTCGATTTGATTGCTGGATTTAATTTTAAAACAAATGAAACGTGCATTTTCACATTATTTAGTGTATGCATCAATTAGCCGCAGAACTTATCCGAGAAAATTATCTGCTTTTAAAGACTAATAAGCAAAATAAGCTTTCTGTTTCTCATTGCGGTAAACTTACCGTTCTTCCGAAATATTGTTATCTTTTTCCCAATAAATACTATTACCTAATAAATCTGTGAAATTGTAATTTGAAAGTATTTGACGCTAATTTAAATTTACGTAATATCTATTAATTACAATTGTACAAATTGATTTTAAAAACTCGTGTCTTATTTATAGAGAAAAATGAAATGAAAATAATATTAACTAGACGTGTTTACTGTTCAAGAAATGAAAATGATAAAACATATTATTGCATCAATGTTGAAATATTTATTGTCTGAATATATATTACTTTGTATATATTGTCTTGTCTACCGTTGTTAACAACTCTTGTATTATATAACATTTGCATTATTCAAAAAAATAGGATATGTGTTCCACAATAATTTAGTAAACGCGTCATTTAGCCCAAGAAATTATCCAATTAACAAGATCAGATTTATGTATCTAAGATTTTTCTTCGTATTACAAATTATTGGCTAGGTTGCACGATCCATGTTTCTGATAAATATGGATCGTATATTTTCCCAAGTTTTAGAAAAAATAACATCTAAAATAATTGGTTATACGAGAAAATATCGCCAGAAAGAAAGTCGCAGACCTTGCCAGAGTTACATAAATAAAACTATAACAATACTAGAAAGTCATGAATAATGCGAAAATACAACTTGGAATTTATGTGCCAATTGACAAATTTATTCGCTAAACTGAAATAGAAGGAATATTTAACTTTTATACGCGAAATGACATTGTTCACTTTCTATAACTTTATTGACCTAGGACATGGCAACATTGTTGATGATTTCTTAATTCAGTTTTAAATATTTCTTAATTGTAATAAAATCAGATAAATGCAAGAGCTCCTAAAGATATTAATGGCACACTTTTGTGCAGAAGAATCCTGTACATCAAGGTAATTGGATAGCAGAATCCACTCTCAATCCATTAAGCGCACTAATTTAAAGCGATGAACTAGCAACTGAATTCAGGCGTTAAGTTCGAGTTTCGGTGCTTACTAATGCGGCAGAACGCACATTCATCGGTTCGCCTGATTGAGGATTTTCATTGAATCGATCCCTCGTTTGTCGGTTGGGTTTCGTCTTCAAGACCACAGAGAAAATACCTGCGAATGGTTTATGACAGAAATGGGTCATTATCACAATTCCGCTTTTGAGGTTCATTCACTGTGGTGAAATAAAAGAAGAAATGCTTTTGAATTTCCACTGAAATGCCATTGCTTATTTTTTATTGCACTTCTTTTACGTATCATTACTTAATGCAGTGAAAATTTAAAAAGAAAATCCAGTTTTAAAATAAAAGTAAATTTACAGCATCTTAAAGAAGCGGGTATAGATTTTCTTATCAAAGGCAAGTTTATGTGATGCTCTACTAAAAATTTTACTTCTCTAATAGAGCTTTAAATTCTTCCTAAAACATTGTATCTCCCTTTTATTCTAAGTAAAAGGAAGAAAATAAATCATTTCCTCACTTATACTCGTTTAACTCATTTTATTACTTTTAATTAAAAAATATTATTTTAGAGAATGAATGCATCGCACAAGATATAAAATTGAACTTTATGGACAGAATTTACAATTTTGAAAATGAAATCTTTCCATTCGTTATAGAACAATGCAACAAGTTTTAGAGTCTCTCTCTCCCTGGGTGGTCATTTACCCCATCATATCACCCCCTAACATTCCCTTAAAGAGCACGGAAATGGACTGTGGTTGGTAAGGATAATTGGACCCCCTACTGCACTTGTATCCTAAGCGATCTCAGAACCTCACCTCCCCTCAAAAAGAACGAACCGCCTCAGACTGGCCTCGTCGCTGTTAAGGGGAAATTTTTGGACCGCCTCGCTCGGTATGAGAGGGTTAATATCTAAATAATTTGAATTTTAAACAGTTTGTGTTTATTTAATTGGCGAACACCAATATACAGAATAATCTGTAGTTTTATCCAGAACGGAAAAAATATACGTCATTAAGTAAAACTTTCAATAGCTTACGTAATGTGGAACGATCGACAGAAATTTGTATTAACTTGATCAATTTAAACACAGAACCTTACAAAAAATTAGATTTTCTTCAAGTGTTCAACAAAATATGCTTCTCGGATCATTATATTCTATTCTATTAGGACTATTCATTCCAACCTAATCAACCGAAAAAATTACAATTCATAGGATATCGTGAAGGCTTCTGTTCTTGGAATCATTTCCCGCAAGATTTCGGTAACTCAACTACAAACTCTGAAAAACTTCTTTTCTCGGATAATAGAATTGGTTTAATACAATAATTACATTTGGAAAAATTAGTGGGCAAACAGAAAGGATACATAAAACTGTCGTATTTATGCTGCTGTTTTTCACAAATACATTAATTAGTCTTTTTGTGCTACTCAAGGTCTTTAATTAATAATAAATTATGGGGGAGAAATGATCTGATTAAAGAGCGTAGATTGAGTTCCTGAGGCTGTTGTTGGGAAAAGAAGAGGAAAGAGTAAAATATCTCTTAATATTATAGCTGTGCAAATAATCCCAGAGGCAGTTCTGTAAATCTTTATCAGAAGAAATGAGATATGGTCAGAGTCTTCTCGTGTAGAATTGTCCGTTTCCGCAATTCACGTACATATCACTTATTACAAATTCTCTTTGCTTGCTTCATAAGCAAACACACTGTCGCATTAATTGTGATTTTTATTCACAGTTTTAGAAAGGAATATCTAAAACAATAAAAGGAAAAGGTACGTATGATCAATCAGATTTCATTACTTTTACATCCTATGTCAAAAATTGTTAGTGTTCCAATGCTCGACATCATGATGTCTGTTTCCTGATTTGAAATGGGATTATAAAGTTATATTTCAGATGCTATATAGAAGAATGTGTAAAAATTGCATTGCAAAAATTTCATTTCTGTAAATGACATTGATCGGCTTAACTCTATCGATACGGGACCGTCCCATACGTCTCTTCAAGCAAAAGACGATAGCTGTCCGAAAAGTCCGAATGTCTCTCTGAAATTTCCACCCCCTTTCGATAAGTGTGATTGATTTTACACCCGCGGAGCGTGCTTTCTTCGTGAGAATGGCTCGCCCAGATGTGTTTGGGGAAGAGGGAGGTTTCTTACAATTCGAACAATGCCAGTTGTCATTGTGGGTTTGAGGGGGAAAGTGAATTTCCCTTATCTTTGATAAAGGAGCTCGGACTTTCCCTTATTTTGAGGTCCTTTTATTTCAATGGCCTTAGGAATCAGAGAGTTAAGTAATATTGAAAGAGGTATGTGATCACGCTGTATTCATAAAATTAATCCGGGAGAACACACATCGTCCCTGAGAGAATGGCCTTAGGAATCAGAGAGTTAAGTAATATTGAAAGAGGTATGTGATCACGCTGTATTCATAAAATTAACCCGGGAGGACACACATCGTCCCTGAGAGACCCGTTGCCTGCAAGCATTTATTACAGAAAATTAACCCCTGAACGACGAAAATTCAGATTAACAGTAGCTGCATTCAAGGTCATTTACTTGCTGACCACAGATATTTCAAGACTTTCCCCTCATTTGTTATCTCAGAAAACAGACGGTTGAGCCTCCGAAGCCCGTTGCACGTTTCTGAGTAGGATTGCTAAAGAGAACAGATATATCGCGACAATTTATCGCTATTCGAACTACAAATATGAGATGTAAAGATTAGAAAAGCTTTTAGCCGAAAATTAACTAATTAAGAATAGATTAACAAAGAAAATAAAGAAATTGTTGCTGATGAAATAGTTAGAAATATTCTAACTATTCGAATTCTGAAAATGAATTAGACAATAAATTTGATATTTGTGAGTGCATCGATAATTTATAAGAAGGCTGAGGTTTAAAAAATGGTGTAGTGAACGGTGAGATAGGTGAAATCAACAAATGGTGTGAAAAAAAACATCGGAAAAATATTAGAACTTTTACACACAACATCTTCGTACAACTACCCGAACACTTTGGCGTAGCAAAAGTTGTATAATTGGTTCAAAAGTCTTGGAAATGCTTATCGATGAGACAGATGACTCATTTAAAACTTATATTTAGGAGAATTCAGGCAAGTATGGGCAGGAAAGGCATCATTTTCATAAATATCTTAGAAGTGCAAGCATTCATCGCTCGTCTTCAATTTAATGCGTTCCCCAGAAGAGATTTATCTGAAAATTATTTTCTTTAATATTTCATATTCTGTATGTACACTACTGCAACAAATGTTTCCTATTAAAGTAAATGTTTTTTTCTGCGTTTTTGATGAAAAAACAGGACCCCAGGCCTACGAAGCATGACACGAGTCCTAGAGTTAGTGTAAGAAAGGCGCTTCCTCCTGTTTAATTATAAATCATTATTACAATTATTAGAAATTGTACACATTTTCTTTCGGAAGTAAAAAAATGTAATAAAAGATGTTAATGCTTCGCTTAAAGGTTTTAAAAAATTATCTATTGAAAGAAACCCGTATATGTTAGTTTACATAAAAGAAAGTATCTAACTGTTCAGATTTGCGTGCGGAAAAAATATATGTCTAAATTATCGTCAGAATTTGAAATAAAATACTCTGACTTTCAAAATGATTTATGATGCTTGACTCTGTATTGAACATTAATGCAAATATAGTGGAGGGAAAATGGTTCCATTTAGAGGCTGTGCGATTATATCAAATATCGGTGTTTTAATGCAGAATTCTGGCGATAGCATCTGCGCATTGTCTTGAATATCTTGGCACCACATTACAGAAGGCCAATAATTATTAGCCTTTTGGTGCTCTAAAAATTGCATTGGTATTTTGAAGAATATCTGGACATCATGGGTATATCATATAGGATTTACCTTTCATTACGTTCATTATTCTTTAAGTTTTCTGACTCAAATTAATTTATTCATTTTAAATTTTTAAGAGGTTTCGAATGAAACTATAATCACCTATACAAAATGAACGTATACAATATATATGCACTTTAATAAAACAAATCGCACTTAAAATCATTGTCAGAAAAATTCAAACATTTAATTCTGAACAAGTAAACTTCGTTTTTACAGCTATATTGTGGCTTTATAAGCAATGAAAATTCTTAGAAGTAAAAAGAAGCCACATTCTCTAATATGCGTGTAAAGAATTTGCAGTCTCATGTAGAAAAATTATAAATGCAGGTATTTTCATTTTTTCCTGATTAGCAATGTTTTAAAATCCCACATATTGTATAAAATAAGGCAAATACAGAAGATGAAAAACGTACCAAATCAGACAAAATATCCCACAAGGATTCTTAAACAATTAAACAAAGGTTACAAAATCAAACCTGCTCACTTCATTAAAGAAAAAAAAACTTTTATCAAATTCGGAGAAATTATCTGCACCTTTACAGCTCTGAGGAACTTAAGTGATTGTATCCGGTCTTATTCCTATAGATTTATTCTCCAAACACTAAATTATTTTATTACAAACATTCTTGTTGCTTTCCCGGGAGAATTGCAACCTAGGAAGTGGAGGAGAAATCCCGTGGATGTCAACACAAAAGGAATCGATCCTTCGGCTCACCAGAAAGGCATGAAACGCACCAAAAGATGTGTCTTACGATTTCCCTTGTATCAAGATTGAAAGCTACAGGACGATCCTTTTGAGAAGAAATAACAGATACTGTTTTCGCCGACTTATCATTTTTAGCGGAATTTGTTGGCTTTCCGGGTCGGAAAGTGCAGTGTATCCTTTTCTTAATTTGACAAAGGATTTCAAAATAATCCTGTGGGGGATAGAGGAGTGATATTCCTTAAAAACTAGAGCAATTTTTGTGGTTTGTGCCTGTATTTATTACGATAATGTTTTTTTTATATTGGTTTCATTTATTAGTTTGAAACGATAATAAAGGATGGCATTTGAATTGAAGTTCTATATATAGAAAGTAGATCCGTTGTCTATTTAATTTATGTAACTTGACTCGTAAGAGAATGTCTAAACCATGCAAATGTCTTACGGTTTAAAATAATTCGTTGTTACTATTTATTTACTTAAAACCCGCCCCGGCCCAAGCTACACAAGAGGGTGTAAGGCCTTCCACAGGCCGGAGAGGAAACATAGAACAAAAGAAATGGCCAACATTAAAAAATAATTTACAAAGACCCCAAGGGGTGAGCAGAACAATTTAAAAATCATTGTTTACAACAATAACTCCAAATAAAAGGAAAAAGAGCAAAAACATGCAGCGCAAAAAGCTTAAGAGCAAAAACTCAAAAAACTTAATATTAAAAACACAAAACACAAAAAAATTAAGAGAAAAACACAAAACGCAAAAACTCAAAGAGCAAAAATTCAAAAAGCTAAACATTATAAGCACAAAACGCATACAAAGAATTAAGATAACCAAATTAAAATCAATAGCATTTAAAACCAAACAGTTACAAACAAAAATCGAGAGACAATAAGCATTAAAAAATCCACACAACAGCACAGAAGCACAAAAGCGGTCTAACAAAAACTTTACAATGGACAAGATAGCAATTTAAAGGAAAATAAAACAATTCCTAAAACCGTCGAACCGACAGTTAACCGAGTATTAGAATGACACCAAATTCAAAATAATGATAATAAAAATTTCCAGAAACTGGAACGCTCCAAGCAAGTCCAAAGATTCAGTATTGATTAAGACTATTGCACATGTCCCTACAGAATCTGAAGATCTTCTGAAGTCGCAAAATGCACTCCCTATTTTTCAATAAATTTTTGAACCACTCGATCCTATGATTCATTCCGGGTTCTTTTAGATGATACTCCTTAGTCAGCAGGCAATGAAAAATGTAGTGATCCACGTCACCCGGTCGACCTCAAGGGCAGAATGGTGAGTTTAGTTTTTTTGAATGTGTGTAGATAACAGTGGAATGGACCGTGTCCCGTTAAAAAGTAAACTAAGCATTTGTTGTGGACCAGTAATTTATTATTTACGCAGGGCATGAAATTCCTGGCCCTCTTCCCGAAATCTGAGTCATAATTTCCCCAGTTATATTGCCAATCTTTCATTAGATTTTTTTGTAATTTTGAATTTAACACATGAGAGGGCCAGGAGTCTTGTACCCTGCTTAAATAAAAAAATACTGGTTTACTTTTTAACGGGGCACGGTTCATTCCCCTGTTACCTACAGAGATTGTTTTGTTATAGACTATATTTTGGCATTTTTTTTTAAAAATCAAGACCAGATTTCATGTAACTGCTTATATAAAGTAATAAGATTGCTTCTATTCATGGCGTCACATTTCATATGAATATTAGAAATTACATTGAAAAAAATCCTCGGAAAGTAAATAAATTGCATGATGATAAAGAATAAGAATTTAGTAAGGTTAGTTACCGAACCGCTTGAAGAGTTCGATTTTAAGACAGCCTCGTAATTTTCAGCTGGGTCAGATGACGGGGACGACATCCACCTCTCCAAGCTTCTACACCACACCGTTTGACCCAAAGCATTGGGCTAGCACGCGCCAGGCCCGCATGAGCGGCGGATGGCGGGTGGAATCGGATTTCGAACGTAGAGCACTTCGATTCTAAAATCGAGACCTTGCCAGTATAGAGCTATGTCACCGCATCCCCTCTAAATATTAAGAAATTCATAAACTTTATTTCTGTCGATTCAAGAATGTAACATATATTAATAGCAAGTTTTTATAATAATGTATTATCATCTGTTCCGACTCTTTGGCACTCTACATAAAATATGTTTTCTTCAATAACTTTTTAATATTTGTCACGAAAGTGCTTCTTAATATATATACTTTATTTTTTTAATAGCATCAGCAAACTGTGACTAAAAAATTAATTTTCATGCATTCCTTTAAAATATCTCTATATAAAATACTAAAGTACGTGGCACAGAAAAAAGGACAATTTCTATTTTGCCGATGGCAACGATCGGTTTGTTTACAGAACAAAACCGGTAGCCTCCTCCATTTTAGACATAACTTCATAGCCATAGCCTTTTACTATATTCCTTCGTGTAAAATAACATTTTTTATAAAAAAATTGATTTTAAGATGATAAGTTCACAATATTTCTTACAATATAATGAAACTTTGGATGAAATTATTCAAATGGGATCAGTTACAAATGAAACAGATGGGCTTAGGCTAGCCGGAGAAAGCTTAGATCAACGTCAAAATAGTTTAAATCAGCGATGATAAAATAGTGTCAATTCACAAATTGAAGTAAACCTCATGGAATTTACTACATTGTAGATTAGCTACCTTTATGTTATGCGCACACCACTTGGAGCCTTTTTATTTCCTTGGCGAGTATTCTTGGAGCGCTGAATCGCCAGGTTGGCTCTTTTAGTGTCAGAAAAATCGTGGTATTCGTATAACCGAGGCAGATTGTCTGCGAGGGATCATCTAGTGTTATTTATTTCTGGTCCGAAATCCGAAATAGATAGCATTTGTGTAAAACCGTGTTGTGAATATAATGTCTTTAGTTCTACTTTTTTGTTTAATATTCCAAGTCAATTTGATATTTAACTGGATAAATTTATTTTAAAGTAAAATTTAATTGATTTAAGGGTGTTCAATATTGATTTACAAATTGATAAATTGATTTTAAGAAAAAACATGAAATAAGGAATTGTGAAATGAGATATTTGCTTTCTGATTGAAAAACTATGTTTTTCACATTATATTATTTTTTCGTAATTCCATTATAATAATCCAACTAACGAACGAGAAATCGATTAGATGACCATTTTCAACCAAGCGAACCGATGAATGCACATTTCGTCGCATACATTCAATTTATAATTTGACGCTCTGAATTAGTTCGCATAATTGAATAAGAGGTGATTCTGCATTTTAAATTAAGATGATATCCTAGATATTCTGTTGAAAGAATTCTGAGAAATGCAAACACAAAGCATTCTTCAAAGTATCATAGATCTTATAAAAATCAACAAATATGTAGAACTGTGGCTAATCAAAATGAATTAAACTCTATATGTCAAGAAATTTTATCAGTTTGACCAGTTGTCCATGGAAGTTTTATACACAATTTTTTCATCATTCGATGAGCTATATGGTGATGTGTAAATAGCGTCTAAATAATTTGTGGGGAATTTTTTTATTAATTCTTAAATTTTGTGCTTTCCTCCTTTGGTAAGCAACTGTTCGCCCATAATATTAATAGCCTGTAGCTATGCTTGCAACTTGGTGAAAAAGATTGGCGAATTGACAATTGTAGCATCTGAAGACCTCTTTCAAATATTTATTTGCGATATATCTCGGAAATGGAGGGTGATGGGTGGCGGTTGACCGTTGACGACATATCTAGACTTCATAAGCTTTCATATGATATAAAAATTGTCGGAATCGGTCCAGTGGTTGGGAATGGGTTAGTGGTCTTCTGGTTGTGCGAATTAATTTAAATATATAGATAGAAACCTGAGAATTTCATAATTCCTAAATTTTGAAATGATGCAAACTGAGTTACTGATTTCTTAGACACAATAAATTAATTTTATCACGATACAATTTATAATTGCAGATGATAATTAGCCTTCATTGTAAAATTGACTCATTGATAAGATTCAACTATATCTAATTTAATTTACATACGCGCAATATAAAAATCTAAGGTCAAAGATTCCAACAAATTGATAAATTTAAAATTATCAAGTCAAATCTTGTATTTTAATTTATGCAGATAATCGAAACTGAAAAATATGTATGTAATAATAACTGAAAATTAAACTAAAGATAAGATATAATTTTTTTGATAAAAGAGAAATATTCAAAGAATGATGTTCAACATACTTGAAATGCAATGGTTTTAGATTTTGTTCAATCAGTAGAATAAATTTTATACATAGGTAACCTTTGTAGTAGATATTATGATGTCAGTTTGAAAGAAAATTTTGCAAATTCCATTAAATCTCAGATTTTCTGAAACCAGAAAAATGTCTTTATTAAAAACACTGTTATAAATAATTATCTTCACTTCCAAGTACAAAAAACTTTTCTATAAATTAAAACAAAAATTTTATATTAAACAGGACTTAAATGTTTATGCTTGATTTTTTAAACCAATTCTCAACGAAAAATAAATTTGCCAAAACTATAAGAAATAAAAAGGGTAAACATGCAAAAACTATTTCATATGAAATAAAAATACAAATTTAATTAATTTTAAAAAAAAACAACGGAGTATAGCCGGGAATTTCATTAGAAATAAATTTCAATAAATAGATATTTTTTCAATACATAGAAACATACTACTGACATTATTACTATATTTACTACTAAAAGCTCCGATACATACTTATTACACGATTTCTTTTGAAAAGAAAATGGCATAAAAATGTTGTTGCAACGAAATATTTCTTATAATATATTGTGAGTTAATACAGTCACAGTATGAGAGAATAAATCCAAATCCGCAAGTGTTTACTAATATAAATTAATGAGATCATTTTTAGGTTAATCCTGAACAATTAGTGGTTCAATAAACAAGAAAGGGTACTATTTATTTTTCGATATAATGATCACGAAATGTTGGATTAAGAACAAACCCTTCATTTTAATGCTAGTTTTTCGCTTGTTTTCTTATTTTTACAGCAATATTTAAATTATTTATACACGAATTGCTTTCCTGAAGTCAGTTTCGTTCAGTCTATATTTTCAGAACGAAAAATAGTTTTGTATTTAAAATGGATTTGAATTATCCTAATTTACTGTATTACTAAACTCAGGCTTGTTAATTATCCTAAGGTAAGATAGTTTATTATTTATAAAACTTTTTGAGAATAAGCTTTCGACACATATCTTGCCTTTGCAAAATAAAATCTTAACACATTTTAAAATTTCAAGCAAAATTCAAAATAAAATAATCAAATCTTAACAGAATATGGTTGCTTAATACAAATATAATTATTTGTAAAAATGTTTCGGAAAAATACAAACGTGTTATCCGAGTAATCTCCTAATATAGTGGCTGTGTGTATTTGACATTCTACAGAACATAGTTATTTTATAAATCTCTTACATTTCGTATACAATCTTTAAATCAAGACTCTTTCGAACATGCAAAAAAAAAATCATAAAAAGCGTTACGATCATAAAATGCTGTTTTAACTTTTTCTTCTCATTTGTGGAAAATGGTCATTTAAGCAACTGGATCAAGTGCAGAATCAATTCAGAATGGAAGCAACAAAATTGAAATCGGATTGCTTCAATCAAAGATATCACATGATATGTCAAAAACATCAGAAAACGATATGAATATTTATTCGTAACATTAGGAAATATAAGCTTTCTTATGAATAAGAATCTTCGATAAGACGTATAGCAAAATAAGTGCCAAAAAATTCATCAAAATGAATATTCATGTAGTTAAAAATAAGAAATATACCCTCCGTTCTAGCAATAAAGCTTACTTTTTCTAAAAAGTTGCAAAAAAACCACAAATAATACTTTCAATAAAAATTACAAGTCCAGTGCATATAATTATAAATTACTAAAGCCAAAAATGGATCTTTATTTTATTTTATTTCAGAATTTCAATATCTTATGTCATTAATGCATCTTATATTAGAATTAGCTTTTATTTTCTTCCTAATTAATTTTTTCCTACAAAGTTAAAAGGAAGACATTCGAAAAGAAAGAACTAACTTAAAACTTTAAAAAAATGAGGAAAAACCAAGCAAAAAATAAAAAAAAGTGCAAAACATAATATAAAACAAAGAAGAATACGATGGGGAAAGGCATTAAAATTTTTTTAAAGTTGTTTTTTTTAATTTATCGTTGCCTTTTTCCATAAATGAATAAATCGTTGATGCATCAAATATGTTCGGAGTTTTTCTTTTCATGAGGAAAAGATGTTGACAACTTCTCTAAATTTGACTATTGAAAGTGTTCTACTTGGGTCGAATCCAAAATCTGATTTAAAGAATAAATATGAGGTGCGACTTCTTTTTGTTTAAGAAAATGAAGGTCTTTCAATGTAACTTTAGTCTCTTCAGTATTACTTTCAATTTCTTGAGGAAAAAGATATAAAAAGAATATGCTATAATTAATTTATTGTTCATTTTATTTCTAATGTTGAATATCTATCATATTTAGTGTAAAACTGAAATTATGGGTAAGTGCAGATAACCTTCTTATTTCATGGTTGGTGTGATTTAAAAATTATTTTTTATTTGAATCGTACTGAGAGGAAACACGCATTGTGACAAAAACTGAGAGCATTTTTTAAAATTAAAAAAGAAAATTCTTTGAAAATGAAAGTCTGAGATATAAAATTATATGAAAATTACTAATTTATGAGCATTTTTTACTGATTTGTACTAATTTACAAGGATTTGCAGTTAGCTTTCCAGTTATATTCTTGAATCTTCATACATACAATGTATGTATTTTTTATAATATTCAAATTCAGGCAATTTATTTATTTGATGTTGATGATTTTTCTTTGTAATTCTCTTCTATTGATACATTAGTGCTATTCTAAGTGAAATTAAATATCCCATTGTGTGGCCTGGATGGATTATAGAGGCCTTTATAATCTTCGCCTACTGTTGGAAGCTTTTAATTTTCCATCACAAGAAGAAAACAATTGACAGTTAGACAATCTTGAACTGATTTTAACTGAAAAATCATAACCTTCCTAACATCTGAAATCTTCAAAAAATACTAAGTTTTCAAATCTTTCTTTGAAATAATTTTCATTTTGTATCTGAAATATTATGAGAAGAAAGTAATTCGAAACCCGATGGTGATTCTATGGTTTTCAACTCCGTGTTCTGAAGAGAAAAAGTAACATAACTTAGGATTTTATTTTTCTTAAATGTATGAACTTCGTTACATATTGTAACGATTCACCTGGACGATTAACTGTTTATTTTCTGGTTTAATGGTTTAATGTCGCTAGAATTCTCAAGGAGGAGCGGAACGTATGTTAAAAGCAAATAACGAATTAAAATACATAAAAAGGTTTATTAAACAACCAATAACATGCTTAATTGCCAGCAAATATAAAACACGCGTATTTATTGTAAACAACGACATAAATCTCGCTGTTTGAGAGATGGATGGTTAACCAAATAAGTGATAAACCTGCCCATAAGACCAGACCTCTAGAAACTACTACCAGAAAGGACTGTGGCATCATCGCCAGCTGTGTTGTAAGCTATAATATCCCGCCCACTTTGGTGATGTCATCTGTTAACCAATGGCAAGGAGGTTTTAAGAGGGATGTTCCACCTGATCATTCTCTCACTTTTTGTTATCATCTCACCGTGCGCGTGGTCATATGTAGTAGTTTAATTTATGTTTTTAACTTAATTGTCGTTCTATTAAATACGTTACCGTTCTAAAACTTGTGTTTTTATTCCGTGCTGTCTACACAGGCTCACCATGAAGTAATTCTTCCGAAGGATGTGAGTGTAGTGTCTATGATAGTATGAAGAACGTTGTTGATAGTAGCTAGGATATTAAGCCACAGCCATCACTCTGCCTGCGATTAATCAAACCCTGCATTAAATCGCACTTTTTACTGCTACATCGGAAATCTTCACCGCTCATATGGCATAAGACTAATATATAAAAATAACCCATAAATGGGGCTTCCCTTTGAATTTTTAAAACAAAAAAGATTTAAACTACTTTGTATTAAAATTTACACCATTTCCGTATATAAATTTGGTTTCACATTAAATCGAGAAGTGATTTTTTTGTCGCAAGTATTTTCTAGAATGTCGCGTTTAGTACGGTTAAAATAAATACCCTCACACATAACCTTAACCCTCGGTTGGACACATTTAATTTCTGAGATGGATCACCCATATTTTTTTAACCTAAGTGTAGGTTTCACAGCTTTGGCTATAGTATCTTGTGTCATATGTGCTAAAAAGAGGTCAAGGGTACAGAATGATGAAACATACTAAAATCCCAAATGATTTTTGATTACAATGCTACCAAATCCGGAGTTGATGTAGTCGATAAATTGTGTGCAACCTTATGTGTGGCCAGAAATGTACAAATTTAACCACAAATGATCTTCTTTATCCTACTATCTCTGGTGTGAGTTCAGAAGTGCTAATATGTTTCAAACGGTGTTTCGTATCCCAGACCAGTTTTGTTCAAATTGTATTAAATTAAATAGCAAGGAAATACAAAAGAGTTATTTATAAATGCAAATATATCTTTGTATCAGTCAAGAAGTCAGTTAACTAAGATTTTCCTTAAGCCTAAGAAAAATTTAACTTTTAATCTCATGGAGGAGACATGTTAGCATTTGTATTGCGCCGTACCAAAGGTTAAACTATTGGTTTCCAACCATTTTTTATTATAATACCTGTTTCTATTTCAGAATTAAATTTTACTTATCAAATCTTTTAATACGTATTAAAATGGTGTTTTCAACTGATGGTTTGTAATCACCTTAAAATGGTTGGATTATTTATTTTTATACTAATATGTGTACTTATTAATATTGAATGCAATTATTAGCTTTTGCTATTATCTTTCTTTCATGTCTCTATGTCTCCACTTCTGTTATTTTTCACTTCCGTGATCAGGTTAAAAATCACTATGATAGACGAAGATGTTCCTCGAAATGCTAAAGAATAAATAATAATTTTATTAAAATACAATTCAATGTGTTCTCAATTTTGTTACAAACTATGGAAAGACAATAATTGATGCATTATTTCTAGAGACATTTTCAGAAACTGGAAGTCGACTAAAACCTTAAAAGTGGAAGTGTGATTTGTGTTTTTAAATAATAATTGAATTGGAGCCGCAAACATATACATGAATTATTTCTTTGAAGTCTTCATTGTCAAATTTCGATCATGTCTTGTTCCTATTACTAGAGAAAATTACAGATCTGCCAATGGGAATATTTGCGCATCCGTTTCCCAACGTCAGCCCGATGAACACACTTTAGGTTGATATAATGAGATTATTTCTTTCCGTCATTAAATATTAATTAAATACCTTAAGTGATAAAAAATGACTAATTAGTATATTTACGAAAAACAGCAACAGCTATTCGGGACCCTTCTATTCTCTCGCTAATTTTGCAAATGTAATTAGATCGCAAATTCTATTAATAACCTTCAGATGAGTTGCTGTGTTGCATTGTTATATCGGTGTTGCATGACAATCGCAGCAAAGAATACAACTCTATTATCCTTGGAAATTAGTTTGTCGAAGTTTTTCGATGAGTTTGAATGTTCCAGGGAAAGTCATTTATGAACTGGAAGATTTATTTTAATTTTATAATTATGCTTTTTTATGAAATATATAATTTTATCTGAACAGTATCTTTTGTTAAATGCTTAGGGCAAATCTAATTTATGTAACATTATGTAACACTCTAGACTTAGATGTTATAGCGCACAAATTTAAAGGTGCGGTAAAAATTTCATGCACCGGAAACAATCCTAAATCAATACATTATGTATGTCAATAGTTGAACGTAAATACAATAAATTTCAATATCGCACAATATAGTGGTTAAAGAAGACTGAACTAAAGCTTTAACTTTAGCTGTGAGCTTTCAAAATAATTTTTAATATCCTGCGCAGAAGAAAAGTACATTTTTATTTTTCTTTGTCACTACTGAGCATTTCAATGAGTGAAATAATTGTATATTGGATTAGTGATTTTGAAGCATTTGAGAAATTTAAATGTGTTTCTAACTTCTGGTTTTGAATAAAGATCTGTATTCATCCTTCCGAATAACCTTCCGTCTCTACCAAATTTGTCAATGCATTTTACCGAAAATCTCCATGCAATGATACAAGATATGTTAATTGACGACGTAATAAATGTATCTTGAGAGAGAATATTTTTAAAGAGATAAAAGTGAGTTTTATTCCTTTTAAATACATATTTCGCATAAAATGCAATAAATTACTTGAATTCTTTAAGAAAATTCAGACAATCGAATTTGACTCAAATACCTCATTTATCACTATCACTTCAATTCATAATTTTTATGTCCATTAAAGACAATTTCTTTCATATTATTTATAGTAATGCTATAATTATTTTTCATATTCTACTCATTTATTTTAAAGTGTTTTTCTCTTATTTAGGAATTTCTTTATTTTTATCTTTTTTCTATTTCAATCAAGTATCGTTCATTCTAGAATTTCTGACAGTTTGAAATGGTTTTCCTTTGGATAATGAACTAATTTTGATTAACTTCAATTTCCTAAAGTTTTTGATTAATTTCCTCAACTGATTCAAAACAATTAAGTTTTATACATGTAGGAAAGAACCAAATACTTTTTAAAAATTCATATCTACACCACTATTTGTAAAGGATTCAGTTCACAATTAAATGTTGAAAAATGTAAGTTTAGTTTATAGTTGAGTTATAAAAGTGGAAATGGTGTAGTGCATGCAGTCATGAAATGTTATTAAACATGGAAATTCTGGGTTAGGAAGCTCTATTTGCATTTGATTCTTTCAGATGTGCCATGTACTTCATTTAAGATATTTCTTAAACTACTTGAGATTTTCAGACATAGGTAACTTTCTTTTCTTAAGTACTTGTAATCTCAAACTTCCCAAATATTATTTAATCTTGACAGTTTTTGAATCTTCCTCTAACAATGATAAGACAAAGCAAAATTCATATTCCTTGCTAAAATTAGGATAACTTATCTAGCCATAAGTGATCAATCAGTTGAGCCGTTAGAAAATACTTTTTTCACACTTTTGTATTTAATTCTCCGAATCCCTTCCTTCAATAATGTCTAAACACGTCAGCTCCATATTCTTCAAATTATACTCAATACCATCTAATTTAAGAAGAGTTTAAATAATCAATTATTAATATAAGAGTTATGTGTCAAAATAAAGAAAAGTATTTCTTCTCCCCTCTAAATTGCGTTGGAACTGCAGTGGCCTAGTGGCATGGTCTTGGTTTCGTGGCCAGTGGTTCCAGGTTCTTAATCCGATTCCTCCGAAGATAAATCGTGTATGTGGTCCTGTTGCACGCTAGATCATGCATAAGGAGCTAAACGTCCTCCCACTGGTGTGGTGTGAGAGATTGAAGTGAGATGAGAGATCAGGTATCGTCTTCAGGTAATCTTTCCAAAGGCCTCGTGTTACTTCAAAACGGGACATTAATATGAATAAGCTAATGTTATGTTTTTTTTTTTTTTTTTTGCTAAAAAATAAAGAGTGTTTGTACAATTGTTAGATTGCAAAAATTTCATCTACATCATTTTTCGGTTTTATCAGTATTTTTAATTATTTAATTCTTGGCCACCAAAGTTTATTTCATCTCTTGTGGCATCTTTGACAACTTTTGAAATTCAAACCATAATTTTTAGTCGTTTCATTAAATATCTAAATTTTTCTTAATTATTTACTTTGTATTCGACTTAATTATTATTTGTCTTAACTTTTGATGTTGTTTCCATTAATTTATCAACTTTATTAATTTATAAATCAAAATTTTTCTACGGGACTATTTCCTCTCCATCTTGTTTCTGCGTAGGAATTTGGCGTTATTAGGTTTTGGCGTCTTCACTGGAAGCGTTTTCCGTTATGTAATTTTTGAAATTCCTTTGTGCTTGACTGAACGAGTGGTTGGAGTTTTGGCAGCTGCGGGCCCCAGGGCCGTTGGGCTCCTGGATGCCGTTAGGCCTTCTGGGTGCTAGCCCTTGCTGATTTTTTTTTGTCTTGAAGAAGTAAAAAATGATTGGAATCGCCAGCTTCTTTTCAACGTTTTTCTGCAAGAGTTTTGTAGATTGGAGTTTCATCTATGCGATCTTTAGAGAAAACAGTGACTTCTTATGCAACGAAAAGCGTCAGCCAGTCTATGTGATCTGATGAAAAATCTGGAGGCGTGCAAATCTGCAACGAATGTTCAGTTGCATTGAGCGAGATTGAATATTGCTGCAAATGTCGTAGAGAATTTCAGGAGCGCAAAGCATTACAGCCAACAAACTGGTGAACTTTCTGTGCCTTTCAGATCTACAATTTTCGACGGCAACATTTTGCTTATTCTTTCAATTCATTAAATGAGATCTCACGTGAATTTTTTTTAGTTTGCTTACACGTTAGAAAACGAAGTATGTTTTCACCTTTTTCAATTCTGGCTCTAAAATTCATAGAGCAAAAAGTTTCAATGAAAGAATTTTAGTTTTTTTGATAATAGTGTTATAGTGTATTGTTTTGTAAAGCTGCAGCTATTTTTATGTGTAATTTCATGAGAATTGTTCTTCTTGTCATTTAGTGTGCATCTTAATCGAAATATATCATTTGTAAAATCATGGCAGTAAAACTTAATTTTAACAATTATTAAATAAACAATATTTTAAATTCTAATTTCATTCTGTTTAAATTTCTCTAATTTGATTTCACAATTTGCAATGTACTATATATATATGTTTTCGAATGATTTAATTTAGTGGCTAGGTTTTTCAGGTCTGCAAAAGTAGGTGAATTATATGAGTATAGCTAGAATTGTTTATCATTGTGTTGTATATTTCATTACCCATTATTGATTAAATAATTGTTATATATATAATAAACTAAAATTTATCATTGGGTACTTACCTTGCATTAACGTTTCATAATAATCCTAGCAACCCCATCCAATAACAATGAACAAAAATGCTGTCTGCTTTCATTTA
>BGPR01002076.1:72106-197807 GCA_013235015.1 Araneus ventricosus
TTTTAAAAATAATTTATTCCACATGTTTTCGCATTCCTAAAGGATCACGTGACAGCTGATTGAAAAATAAAAATTTTCATCGCGAATCGCGGAGTCAATGGGCTTTCTTTGTTAACTAATTTTAATCTGTAGTCAAAAATAATTAATTTAACGTGATTTCACCTAGCCTATGTCCGTTCTTGGGTTTGAAGCTACAACTCTGCCAATTTTCATCCAAATCGGTTTTGTGGTTTGGTCGTGAAAGCTTAACAGACAGACAGACAGACAGACAGACAGACTTTCGCATTCATTATATTATTAAGGATAGCCACTATTCATACACAAACACATGTTAAACGTTGTTTTTAGTTATTTTTATATTCTCTATCAATAATGTTTCTCAGTTTGTAACAATTTATGTGCAGCTTGTAAGATATTCTAATCTTTCACGACTTTAAAGAATCCAACCTTGCCTTAGATTGGTAGATGTAAAAAATGCACAAATTATATAATTATATTCAAATGTATTTATACTTGGATTTAGAGGCGAATCCAGGATTCGGGTCTGGGGAGGGGCTGAGGTCATAAAAAATTTGTATCGTCGTGACGAATATGAAACCTCATGGCTCATGTAAACCAAAACACTTTAACCTTACAGACTTTTCTCTTTCCTTTGACAGTGAAAATCATAAAGAAAACTACATTACTTTCGATAATTTAATAAAAAAATACAATGAAAAAATAGCCAAAAAATGTTTTCGACTGCGTCAACGCTACAATTACAAGTGCAATGACTAGAAAAGTAGGAAAATTTTCGAGCCTGTCAAGCCAGAAAGCATTGTCACATTTTAATTATTTTTTTTAAAAAAGGGAAGCTAAGAAGAAACAGTTGCAGTGATTTTAAATAAAATCAAAAATTCTGCCAGCTCTGGAGGGCTGCAGCCCGATATCCCTCCTGGATTCGCCACTGCTTGGATTTAAAGAAACAGAAATCATTTTCATTTTACAAAATCAGTCAGCGGCGTGGGGCCTTGTGCGGTCGCACCTTTCACACACGCCTCCGGACGGCTCTTGGAAGGGGATCTGCTAGAGATATAGAACGGGAGAACACTCTCCCCGCTGGGATAATTAGACCTCCCGCAGATAGCAATGAGAGGGGGAAACATTCAGGCGTTTCTTTTTCAAACACCTCTTGTAGGACGGGGTATATTTCTTAAAGGAACCCATTGCCAAGCAAGAGATATGTTTCAGACGGCTTACTCTGAACTATTAGTCGCTCAGAGGGTTAAATACTTCTACTTTCATCATAATAAACGCACTACAACTTTCTTTTCAAGTCACGAGCTTCTAAAGGGGAAATTCCCTTTTCTGGGTACTTAAGCGTTCTGCGCATTCATTTCTGCCCTTATTTTTCACGCCAGCATGTAAGTTTTCAACAACAACGCGCCGCTCTTGCGTAACCTTCTGACGCTACGTAAAAATTGAATCATTTACCTATGAAGAATGCCTGAATAAAAGAAGATTAAGTCATATATTGTCTCTTCCATGACCAAAATGGACTATATTTCACCTTTTTAAAGCCTGATCTTATATTGAGACGTCAGGATCTCCTTTGTTTCGTAGAGACCCCGTACATGGGTTTCGGAGCCGCCATTCAGCTCAACAGGGAAGTCGTCGTTCACGCCCGAATGGCGACATTACGCACAAAGGAATACCCACAAAAAAAAATGCCGTCACTCAAAATTTCTACTCATCCATCTTCATGTTTCTTCAAATTTTATCATTAATTCTTTCTTCATTCAAGCACTTTTGAAGTATTTATTTCATCGTCAAGAAGTTATTTACAAGGGTGCCATCGAAAGTTCTATTCTTTGAGTGTGCTCTTTCAAAATTGTGTTCTACACTGATTTCCATAGTGCCGCCTTCCTTTGAATCATCGTGTTCATCTTTATGTGTTCTCCAATATCTAAAAAGGGTAGAAATGAATGCGCAGAATGAGGCTTAAGTACCCAGAAAAGGGAATTTCCCCTTTAGAAGTTCGTGACTTGAAAATAAAGTTGTGGTGCGTTTATTATGATGAAAGTAGAAATATTTAAAAGGAGGTGTCGTTAAGATTATTTAGGAAAGTTAAAAAATTAAAATATTATATATATATATATATATATATATATATATATATGTAATAATCTCACTTAATTTTATTTCAAAGTCTAATATTATATATTTTAAAGTCTTAATGTATTCCAAAATCACTTTTCTAAAACTCCAGTTTCGTTCTATTTCCCGAGCTGGAGGAATATTAAATCTTTCTTTTTGACATATTTATTGCTGAAAGAAGATTATAATCGTTTCCACGCGCACACAACTCACGAAATCGGCGACTTATTGCCGCCATGCATTTTCCCTACAGCACTTATGTAATATAATAAAAATAGCTATTATTCCCTTCACTTTGATCACATGTCTATCTGTTAAATCCCTACCTTAGAAAAGGCAGGGATCTTCTGTTCACTTTTGGCATGAAAACTTAAAGCATGATGGACGTACATTTCGTCACTCTCCCATAATAAAAAGAAATTAGAATTTAACTCGGCTTGTATTTATTTAACGACTACAATAACGAATACGTTATATATATATATATATATATATATATATATATGGAATATATATATATTCCAAACAATTAAAATTTAAGTAACATTTAGAAACACTTATTAAACTAATAATTAAAATTAAAAATAAAATAATGTTACCTGATTAATAACCATTTAATGAAGTACAAAAAGATAAATTAAAAACTAATGTATTAATACTAGTTAGATTATTATTTCTATGAAAAAGACAAACCAGAAATTGGAATTCCAACAATCAAATGCTTATGAGCCTTGGGAACTGATATGTCGCATTAATCCGAAATTAAAGGCGCCATCCCTCTGCAAAAGCCAATTTTTGGTAAAACAAATAGTATGGGAGTAAATCTCCGAAATATTCCATGATGAGATATATATATATGTGTGTGTGTGTGTGTGTTAGAAAGAAATATGAATGATAAAAATGAATAATTATAAAATGTTTAAAAATAAAAATTATTTATATCAATCAGAAATCTTTCAATTAAAACTTCTTGCTACACAAATTTTAATATTTCTTCAACAGCTTCATTAGCCCTACTTCATTCCAACAAACTTCTAAATATCCACTCTTCTGAATGAATTATTGCTCAAAAAATTAACTTCTGAAAAATTATTGCTCGTCACAATATGTATACACATGTATACGACATGCAATAATTATTTATCCAAGAAAGTCGTGACTTTTCTCTCTGGATAGTTATTTATGTGTTAAAACCTCAGAAAATTTGAGTTACAAAAGATTATTTTGCCCATTTCACAAACTTTTAGCTTAACCATTGTTTAACATGACAAATGGCTTTAAACAAGTTCATATTCACTATTAAAAATTATAACCCATGATAATTATTTCCTTACACCTTTATAAAATTAACAAAATATACTTTTTTTTAAAATTAAAAAAAAAAATTCTAAAATTCTTGCTTTTACACCAAAATTTTAAACATGCTTTTTTTTTCACTGAAATTATGCAGCGAAAAGATTCGCCACATGTATGAAAGAACAGAGTCCTGTCATAGTCCCACATGTTCCTGTAGCTCTGCAACATCGGATTGGACTCCGGTTCGGATCAACTTCGATTGGATCGTCTTAGGAAAGATTCCTCAACAGTTTCATTAGACCTAACTTCTCGTTTTCGATTTATAATCGAAACTTCCCAACTTAAACTCATTCTGAAAAATTTGTTGTCCGAAATCAAATCAAACTAAATTTGCCGATTCGAATGTAAACAATCTAAACTTCCGAGCTATTGCCAAACGGCGATTAAGAAATTCGATCCTTTTTTTGTCGCCATGTAAGAGAATTATATATAAAGAAGATAATAATAAATAAATAATAATAATATACAATTTAATAATAGATAGAAAGTAAATCCTTCCATGTGTGAAGAAACATGTGTGCTAAATTTCGTTCTAAACAGAAATTGCATGTTTCAGATATAGTTTCACAACATAATAATTGGATTTTGAGCTCTATAGGTATGACAGTAATTGTTAATGGGAAAAAATAATACCTGAAATATAGATATTACGAAGATAAAAAAAGAGACCATAAACATGTAGTTAAAAAATGCAAAGGTGAATGGAAATTTCTTTTTTGACCGTTGATACGTTTTAAGAACAAATCAAGAAATCTTGAACTTAAGAACATATGGATTACCTGATTATTGGGTGTGCACTCGACGGAATACCAACGCGGATTTTAAAAAAATTTGGCCAAATTTTAATTTTTGTTTATACATTTCGAAATCTAAGGAGCTAAAATCGCGTGATCATAAAAGCAAATATCCACAGACAGCAACAAAAGCTTAACAAAAGCTTAAGCTAATTGGTAAAAGTGTGCATGTAATTAAACAGTGAAATATAAGAATCTAAGGAACTAAAATCATGTGACCACAAACCCAATGATGAAAATATTTACAGAAATCAATTTAACGTTAAGAGTATGAGTGATTAAACAGAGAAATATAAAACTCTTTTTAATCACTCACGTGCTTTTGCATTTTAAAATATATTGGAATAAACAAAGTATTCTTACAAATTGTGTTTAAATGAATTTCAACGTTGATTAAAAATAGGATAAAAATTTATACAGAAATAGAACAGGTGTCGCTGAAAAGCTAATTTTTTAAATTTTAAGAGGTCTTAAAAATAGTGTCTGGGCGACGATATGTTTCAAAGTTATGGCAGAAAAAAGCAAATTAATTTAACCCCTCTTTCACCCCTCTTATGTGGAGTTAGAAACTTTTTAATTGCGTAATTAATCCTTCTAGGTGCTAAGGAACATTTGTACCAAATATCGTTCTAATCCGTGAAGATGTGTGGAATTGTATAAGGTTCAAACACACAAACAAACAGACATTGCATTTCATATATTGCGATTACTTTTACTTTTTAGACGCAATGCATAATTCCGCTATGTGTCCATTAGACCAAAAACTTTTAGTTTACAAAATAGCAGGCATTTTCCTGCATTATTTGTACTAATGAATGTACATTTTAGCATTGCATAATTTTCGCAGCGCTATATTTTTTTGTCTAAAGAACGATATGCAAAGTCGTAAAATTTGGTGGGGAACATAAAACCATAAACAGTTTCTCTCTCTCTTTTATGCAATACATATTTCATAATAATTTCATTATTTAACACTTTTTAACACTATAAAAACCAACTCATATAGATATTTTTTTAGAAAATTTTTGTCTCCAGTGAGTACGAATGTGAAACTGAAAACGTAACCCTTTCTAATGATGATACTACAAGGAAGACCCACACACAATTGACATTAAAATTGTTCATTGATGGGCCAAGAAGCAAGCTCTGCATTATCCTTCATTCTATAAAGTCAAAATGAAGACAATTTGGTGATAAAGCGCAATCTGCTTAATATATTTTAATAGTTTCTTTCGATTAAGGTAAATCATATTTTACTTAATTATCACGATTCGGGAAAATCATTTTGATATTACCAACAAAAGTTATTAAAATGCGTCTCTTTTGATTTAAATTATTTTGAATATTTATTATTATATCAGCTGTGGTCTGAGTACCCAGAAGTATGTGTTTTCTTTACAATGGCGTAATTGCTTCTAAATGTGCATTTTCACGATACCGAAAAACTTCAGCTTTCTAACGTCAATAAATTATACATTTTGAATATTAATCGATATAATTATCCACTTGACACAAACTTACGTCATGCATTGTGATGCTACAGGAGAGTTTAACAATATAGTTGTTGAAAGCGAAACCCTACAAAAGAACAAAAATAAAAAAAAAATATAATAATAGTTATTATTCAGTATGAAAAAAGTAATTATCTCTTTATTATTACTAAATTCGTGGAAAATTCAGAATACTATTTTTAATGAAATAAATTTAAATAGGTAAATGTTTTCCATGGTGATAATAGCTATTTACCGATGGAATTCGAAGACTACACACATTTTCCTTGAACAAAAGCACGCATTAAAACTTACCAAAATATGAGAGCATCAACCGAGAAAAAATGCGTTCTTTGATCTTACTTATAACATTTTAAAAATATTGTCAGTTTTGAAGTCACAGTTAGCAGTTAAGTTGGTATAAGGGTCGGATTATTTTTTGAAAAAGTTGGCACATGATAAATAAACTATCAATCAAAGCCCGGTCACATCGTCTTTATAAAATGTGATCATTGAAATGTCACAAAATTTTAAGAACTCTGCATGAAGAAAGTAATTCAAACCTTTAAGATATTGATAATATTGTTGTTTAGCTGTACCACCAAATGGCTCATGACAGCTGAATTATCACATACTTTTTTCCTTACGAGCCTGAGATTTTTTAAAACAGATTCCATAAAGAAATCAAATCAAGGACCCTCATACAGACGTTCACCATCTTCTCCGTATCAACTCATTTCTGATATTAAAATCTTCATTTCCATTATATACCTGAAATAACTTAATCATGAAGTTCTATCCCGCCACAGTAGTTACCCGCAACAACAAGCATTCTAATAATGAAAGTAGTCCTGGTTTGTTGCCTTGGATTCCGTTATAATTTGCACTTTGATTGAAATCTGAAATGATCGACTTGCTGTCCTGAAGTCGCATGGTGTTCCAAGTAATTAACAGTGTAACTGCGGGGGATTATAATTATACAGAGACCTGGAAATACTCCGGGAAACGACGATAGACAAGTGGACTACCAAGTGGTTTAGAAACTAAATTAGGCGATTTCCGCTTAATAATCGAGACAAATTTGTGTATTAAAGTTTGACTGAATTTGAAATAATTAACGTCAAATATTCCGTTTAGAGCTCAATGATGTAATCCAAATCAACATCACTTCCAGAATTCCAGCGATGTCTGGCCTTTGGGTAGTATGTGTAGATATATGAACATAGATCTTAACTATGCACAAACAGTTGGGGTTTCAAATTATTAGATTGGTGACTGACATTTGCCACTAACGGATATTTCACATGAATGCCTTGTTTAGAATATGTTCACCATTCTTCTGTCTCCAGTGTTTAGCATTTGTGATTAAGGATAATAAGTAAATTATTTATATTAACATGAGAGTAAAAAAAATAACGTAATGAATAATGTAAAAAAAAGAAGTACCGATGAAAGAAGCACTGATATTTATTCAAGCTCCATTTATTATGACAATGTGTGAATGAAAACTTATTTGTACCAGTACATTTCAGTTATACTTTTTAATTATTTCTTAATTTCTTTATATTAATTGATATTGCATGTTTTAAACCAATAACAGTTTACAATGTTTTCCTCTACATACAATTTTCCACCTACCATTTATTAAATACCGTATAGCAACTTAACTGCACACAAATAACAGAAGAATTTATCTGATTATTTAAAAGAAATGCTGAAGGAACTTATTTTCGATACCTAAATATTGTGTTCTTATACACACATATTTTAAGCAAATCTTTTTGGTTAACTGAATATTAAAAATATCAGACATGACAGGTATAACTATGCATCTAAATATTCAACAAGGCAAATATGCGAGCATTCATGCAAAGATACTGACAAAAGTGCTATCGTTTTACATATTTTCTATGAAAATTTATGAAAGACATGATAAAAATTTTCGAAGTGATGTTATCTGACTAAACTGTAAACTTGCATGTCAAATAATCACAATTTAACTGGAAAATAAAAGCTGTAAAATTTTATAGTTCAAAAATAAAAAAAACAATGAAAAAATATTCTCAAATGCACATGTTTCAAATATGGAAATAGTGCAACGTTAACAGTATACATATTCTTGAATAACTGTGGAAATCTGCTCTCTTTTTTAATATATATTTTTGGAAACAATTATTGATTTTGTTTTTGTTTCAGATAATTATGAAACTTTTCACTTCTTCCTTCATTAGTCGTACATTTTCAGGTTACTTTATTTGGATAAAAGTAACTAGACTGAAAGAAAACTTCTACCGAAACACTTCACTAATTTCATTTCTTTATCACAAAATTTTATCTCAAAACTTTAAAACCTCTCAAATTAATTTTAATATTTCTGAGAAATGCACATGTTAAAAGATATATAATAAGTAAATTTTAGGAGCATCAATAATTCATTTCACTACATAAGAGGTTCGACTCATCCCAATGGTTATAGAGTCTTCTAATTACCCCCACTACACCCAGGAGGGAGGGATATTTAAGATTATTTCTATTCAAGATATTTTTTGAAACCATCATAATGGTTTCTTAAAAGAAATTACTTCAGATACAGATTATTCAATCGATGAGATCAAAGATTTTCAATACTCAATTCTTTTCCATTTCCATTAGACATTTAAGTGCCTTTACAAAATTTGAAAAACTATCATTTTTAGAATATGGTAATCTAAATTTTCAAATTATTCGAAAGAAGCAAAATGAAATGTGTCTAATTATCATATTTACAAGAAGGTAATCCTTATTCAACTTTCATATTTACATCTAATTTAATATTTCATTCTAATACTACATATTCAGAAGGCTAATACATAAACAAAGACTCGGATGTCTTTTCTTTAATCATAAATCCCGACTAATGGATTACATTTAAGCAACGATATTTTTTTCTTCGCTTTAAAAGGAAATTCAGATATCAGATAAAAAAAATAATGTGCCTTGCATTTCCGGATACATGCGTAAAGAAAACAAATGTAAAACAGTCAGATATTTCCACTGTACCCGCCCTTAGCAGAACGCAAATTGTTATTTTGCTTCCCAAATTTAATTTCTCGCTTGATCAAACCTAAATACTCCCTTCAGTTACTTTTATTGGAAAGATCAAAACGAATCGCAGTATCTTTCGTTAAATACAACATCATTTGCGTATTTCTGTTATCGAGATTTAATACCTCATTTTCTCTTCGATATTGGAGTTTTATCTCTCTACGTTGACGTCATTTCTTGTGGATGTCCAAAAGGTATTCGGGTTGCAAACAATTTTGTCGATAATATTTATGAGTCAAGGATATTTTCCATAAAATACAATTTTATGATCCCTTTAGAACGTTCTTATAAAACCTAAATAAACTGTTTCTATTTAAAATGGTAGAACAGGCTTTTTAAAATTAAAATCGAATGTTTCAAACTTTAATGAAATATTGAGAAGAGTTTAGTGCTGTTCTTCTACAAGTGAATTATTTTTCGGCTTAGGTTTTAAAAACTTCAGTATTGCTCATTAAACAAAGAATGTAAATATTTCATTGCATTATTATACTTAGAATCCAGCTCAAGAATAATTTTTTTTCAAAACTTTCACGAATTATAATCTTTGACTCATCTGTTTCGTAATTTTTATTTAGAATCAGTCGAAACTTTAGAAAAAGCAATCATTTTATGCCATTTAATTTTAAGTCTTAAAGTTGAACTATGATGTCTTCTAACTAAGATGAGTCGGAGTAGAGTTTGCATCATAACTAAATTGCTTGATGAAATCCAGATGTAATATTTCCGTCTTTATCTTTGAAGTAACTTCAACAAATAAAAGAGGTATTTATTGAATTGCAACATTCGTGAAATGAGTAAAGGAAATCATATTATTGGAATTACGTCTGTAACAAAATTTCAGAACCGCGAACACGTGGATAGTTGCTGTTGCTATTTTATATAAAAATTGTGCAAATTTTGAAGTTTTTAAGCAAATTTCAAAGACCCTATATTCAGTTTATTATCATCCTATAATCGTTATCGTACAAAATCTCCCCAACATTCTAATAAATTTTTCACTATTTGGTGCATGTTGTTTTGGGGTTTTTCCCCACCTTACAGCAGCGATTTTTGACCTGCGGGGCACACCCCCTAGGGGAGCATGATAAAACTGAATGGGGGGCGCGAGCATTTCGAGAAGAAAATATTATTAAAAAAAATTGATTATTTTACTGAAAGGAAAGTAAAACAAAATACATTCTGACATAATGAAAAATGAAATACACACTTACACACATATAATACACTTATAAATAGGATTGTTTCAGTACTGCACAATGTATTTAATAATTAACTTATCATTACTAAATTAAAAAGAAGTTTAATAATTATTAGTGATTCCTCTCGACGGACTTCCCGCGAATCCGTGAGGCTGTCTGATATGGTGGACGTAAGACAGAGAAATAGAGACTAAGACATAATAAGAATGAGCAATTCTGGTTTTGTCAATGAAGCGGATCGGTCTTGCAAAATATCAATAAATTTACTTTTCTTGGTAATTTGTAAGGTTTGTCATTAAGGTCGTAGTGTAGCTTTATCGTCAAAATATCAAAAATACATTATTATTGTATACATTGTTATTGTATGAGTGAGGGGCGCGATGAAAATTATGATTGAAAACTAGGTCGCAAATACTGAAATGTTGAGAAATACAGCCTTACAGACTTTTGCAAGTTATTATAAATAATGCTTACTCTTTCTAAAAATAGAAAAATCGTTATTTCCAAACGACCCCTTTATATCTCTGAGGATAGGAACTGGACTGCTGTTCTTGAAAATTGAAAGCTGTCTATCAATTTCACTGCATAATTATCACCCCACCTCTTTTGTATCTTTGTCAATTTTAGGCCATGTTCTCTGCTTTAATTTTCCATCCTTTCACTCTTGGCCTAAAAGGAAATGTGCATTTACTTAACTCCCCCTCTTTGCCAAAGGGGGTTCTGATAATGGAAAATCCCAGCACAGAATTCCACGCGTAACACATAAAGGTTTCGAACCAGAAAGAGGGATATGTTCTCGAAGAAGAAAAATTTGATGCTTAATCACTTACAAAGGAAAATGAAATCCGAAATAAAAATTATAATTATTTCATTTTCGTATATTTTCTCAAAGATTTACTGCAGGAAATTAATTAAATTATAGCTTAGAAGTTAGAAATCGATATTTGTAATTGAACCGATCTTTTGTATTAAAGCTCGTCTTATCTCTTCTTACCTTTCAAGAATTAACCAAAAGAATCCTTACGAAAAGTAACAATAGATATCTAATAATAATTCCAAATTAAATTAGAAATAATTCCAAAATACATTAAGACTTCTTCGGAAGAGAAGAAATAAATGTAATTAAAATGTGCTTTTAAGTGAATTGGGTTAAATAAATGCGTCTTTTAGAATTCCAAAGAATATTTAGAAATTTCATATCAAGCCTATGAATTTAATAGTGAAATTTTCTAAAAGTTGCACGACATTCCGAAACTTTCTACCATTTTCAGGAGTTATGATATTTTTTAGTAAATATATACTAATTTTGGTTGAGATAGCATTTCCAATACTTTCTCGTGATAATTATTCAATATTAAGAGAATTACATTCACGTAGGTAAAAGTTTCATATCATTATTAATTTAATTTTCAAACGATGGAAACGGTATTCAAGCATAAATTTCGGATATTTTAAGACCATTTTAATTATCTTTTGCATCGGTCTTATTTTTATTCATAAGTAAATATTTCCACGCTATATTCGAGATAAAAATTTTGATTCTAAAATTTTTTCGCTCTGAAAAAAAATCATTTTGTTGTATCATTTGCTCTATAGTTACATGCACACTGCATTATAACGTATTATTTAAAGCTTAAGTGGTTTCAACATTGTAAAGTTTAAATCTCAAAATCTCTTCAATATACAGCGTTGTTCATAATTATTTGAAAGGTCTGTTAAAATATCATCTTTTGTTCATAAAGTTTTAAAATCCCGATAATTTGCTATTTTATTTTGATTTTCTAGTATCTTATTTCATCCTCCATAAATGCATATAAGTTTTAGTTATTTTATGAATGTCACTACTTCTTAGGAAAGATTATTATTTCAGAGAGTATTATTTAACTGTCCAAAAGTGTTCAAACGAATGAAGATGAAGAATATATTTAAATGAGAACGAATTGGATTTGTTTTTATTTTGTTGAATTTTAATTATTTTAAGGGGACATACGACTCTCAAACCTCTAAAAAATAGGGGAATAACTGTCAAATTCGATACCTTGTATCTTTTAAACATTACATTTCCCAAACTCACTTTTTTTCTAGAAAACTATCCATTATTTCTGTAATAGTACACAGACTTTCAAACTTTAATATTTGTATGTATTTATTTAAGAGTAATAAATATGGGTATAATTTTTGGAGAAAAAATGAGATAGTCACCTTGCTGTAAAAACTGTGGTTTAATTTGTGAAACATAGTGTAATACATATTCAGTAAAAGTCTTATATAAAAATATCCAATAGTTCGTGAGATATTGTGAGCGCAATATAAAAAAACACATTTTGAGATATACAGCATTAAAGATGTGGCACTTTTCATTGTTTACTTTAAACAGCTTATGCATTTTCCTTCATAACTTTCATAATTATTAAATTTTTTTAACGCGGGTTGTATTAAATTGTTCAGAAATAACTGATGAATAATATATATTTAATAAAACGAAAATTCTCGAAATTTAACAGTCGTATGTCCCCCTTAATAGACTAATTTTTTGGTCTATGAAGCAGTAAAGCCAGCAATAATGGTCAAGAGTTTCAAGAATTCTTTTGATCTCCGCCTCCGCATCAATAAAGATTAAAAGGATGGGGGGTCGTATGAAAACCTGTCAAAAATGGTATAAATTGTCCGACCTGGGTATCTATTATTTGTGCAAGAAGTGTGAGACCACATCATTCGTCGAAAACAAAAGAGGGTGAAACAAAAAAACCGAAAACAAGCACAAGAGAAGACTCTATGATTGTAAGATTGGCACTCAAAAAGAATAAAATATGATCAAGAGAAATCCTGGAAGACTTGAAACTAAATCTGTCAGCTCTACTAGTTCGCTTTATATTGAAGAACTCAGGATTGATGGCAAACATGAAAAAAATACTGGCTTTTGCAAAAAACCATATTTCGAAAGTTTTATAATTCTGGAACAGGGTTTTATGGTAAGACGAAAGCAAATATGAATTCTTTGGATCAAAAAAGCGTAAAAGAATGTGGCGACGATCAGTTTAGGCGCATTAACAAATGGATATCCTACACAGAGTAAAACTTGGAGGTGGAAATGTGATGATACAGGGACGTTTTCCTCTAAATGTGTTATTGAAATTTTGATTATCAACGGTAAAATGACTGTAAATGTGCGTCCATATCCTGTCCCAATATCTGAAGAAATCCGTCGCAAATTTGAGTGTGGGTCAACGGTATATCTTTCAACGAGATAATGACCCAAAACCCACGTCAAAGATTGCCAAAGTTTATTTCTCAAAAAAACAGGATTAAAATACTGGAATCGCCACCACAAAGCCCAGACCATAATAATCCTATCTAAAATTGATTTGAATCAGAAATTCTCTTTTTAAGCGAGAAGAAATTAAAATCAAATTTTTAAGATAATGAAAAATGAATGGCGCAGTATCAACATAAGCCAGAGTAGAAACTGGTTGATAGTCTGAATGACAGACTAAAAGCAATGATTGAGGCTAAAGGAGGCCCAGATAAGCATTAAACACTGATATTTTATTTAAAAAAATTGCTATGTTGTTTTTTATTGAATGTTTTTGACCGTTGAAATAATTTTGAATAACACATAGTTTAGAGTTTTATGAAAATTTTGTAATTCTGACTTATTTTGCGATAACTTTTGAGTTATTTGAAGCTCTTTCTAATGAATAAGGTTGATTTAGTAATAAAATTAATACATTTCAGATATAAATAAATTTATTTTCTGTAATAAAAATTGTAAACTTTTCATAAGCGTTCTAATAATTTTGAACAGTACTGTATATAATTGCTCGGCAATAATTTCCTACAAATATTTTATTAAATATGAAAAAATTTTCCTTTTCTTTAGAAAAAGAAAACAGCTTTTTCACCAATTAACAATTTTTATATAGAGCCTAGTACTATCATGTAGTTTGAAATATCATTCGCCTTGCTTTAATTCAACGTTCAAATTCAATCATTTTTATTGGTCAGGTTTAGCAGTGATATACTAACTCAGTTGCAGTGACTCATAGTAGATTATTCTTTTTTAGTGTTACCAAACAAAGGCTAACTTTCGCTCGTTTCTGTCACAATTCGCAAAAAAGGATGTAATTTTACAGATGTTCACTGCTTCCTCAAAGATTCATTTTAACATTTTAGCTGATATCTTGTGTCTCCAAGTATCTGGCTGGAAATCTAAAATTTTTGTCACACCTGTCTTTTTCCACCTCCGTTGGGATAAGAGTAGGCGAGCAAATAAAAATTGAAATACCATCTATTAGAATCCACAAATAATTTTTCGAAATTCTTTTATAGTTTTATTTCCCTTGAAACAATTTCAAAGTACCTCAAATTAAATATATCAAGGAGACGGTGAACATTATAAAGCGATTTCTAGTTCTTATGGACGTTGTAGTTAAAAGTAAGATATTGGCCATTTTCAACGGTATTAACAGTCGTGGTTTTGTTTTTCTTTAAAATTATTTTAAAAAAATCACTAAACTCCGTTTACATGCAAAAATATCTGTTATGTGCATCTGAAGGACAATCCATACTGGAACAGAAGAGTTAGAATCTTACTTATCCCCAGTAATCACGCCCATTTTCATCCCGCTATTCAAGTCACACCTCATTATCAATACCCTCAATTACCTTGGACCTCTTTGTGCTAAAGAAATAGGAATTAAATTAAGATGGATTCATTTCGTGTACATGAGTATTCTTGATGGAATTGGTCTATATCAGGGGTGGGAAAACGTTTTTGCACTGAGAGGTCTCATTAATTTTCGGCAGTTGGGCAAAAGGCCGCACGAGCAGAATCTTAAAGATTATTGTTCTGCAATTATTATTATGTTGCAGTCAAGCATATTATTTCATTGCAAATTGTGAATAACTGGTAAGGCCGCAAAAGAGGCTCAGAAAGGTCACGTGCGGCCTTAAACCCGCAGGTTCCCCACTCTTGATCTATTTCAAAATTTTCAGAATTCAATTACAAATTTATTGATTAATACCATCGAATTTCAATTCCAAATGAGGGACGCCACTTATTAGTGAATTTCAGAACAAACTGGTTTCAAGATTCAATAAAATGTATAACAGTAATTATAAATTAACGGCTAAAAGTTAGAAAATAAGAAAATAAAAAAAATCTATCTTTCAGTATGCTAATAAAAGTGTATTTTTTTAAATATATTTTTCATCCGTTTCATTATCGGCCAAAAAGGGAATTGGCACTACCATGTAGATTTTTCTATTATTTCAAGGGTGTCACATAGCGGAGAACACCAGCAGAGAATTTAAGACTCTGCATAATTCAATAATTCTAACCAGAAATCGTGAAATATGCTGGAAGTGGTTTAAAAATGGTGAAAATGTAACGCTAATCCCACATGGAGAGAAATGAATTGTCGAAACAAAAAAAATACTGTTTCATTTTACCATATTTTTCCAAAGGCTTACTGCAGAAAATTAGTTAAATTGCAGATAAAAACTGAGAAATCAATATTTGTAACTGGACTGAGCTATCGCATTTACTTTTGTCTTATCACATTTGCGTCTCTGAAAGTTGGTCCAATGTTTTCCTTATTAAGTAACTGGAAAGATATCTTGTCTTAATAAACAAGTAATTGCCATGGAAATGAAGATTACTTTGGGAAAAAGAAAGTAAGTTCAATAATATCTACTATTCATCTTTTGGGATTTGATTTCTGAAAATTGTTCGACTCTCATTAGTTCATTTTCATATTCAGAATCATTTAAAAATTCCCCGTATTTTTTGAAATATCTTATAATTGTTCAGTGTTCTAAAATCAATGTGGAACTTTTTCCTGTCGACCCAAGATGGCGTAGCGACATTTATGTTGTAACACAACGTGATGCCACGGAGGGCAAGAGGTCAGAGATTGTCAAGATTTCAAGTATGAGAGATCCGTTGTCTTTAGCTCCCGCGAAGGGGAGATTTCAATCAAAGTCCAGCAACTGACCGTACGCAGGTGGTCAAGCATTATTTCTATACGCGGCGGTAGAGGGTGTTCTTAAAGCAGTGCAGGCTCTCCGACATCTAGATATTACTTATATAAATATACACCATCACTTATAAATTCTTCATCATCATCATTGTTCGTAATAGTATAATATTTGGATACGTTATTTCAAGTGGTTGGATTGGCGTTATTCAAGCCCATCATTACTAAGGAAATGTTTTAAAGTTTTGTGTGATCTTATAAAGTTGGCACAATAGTTCTTAGGAAAAACATCATTCTTTAACCTATTGTGTGTTTTAACTTGAAAAAATATTTTTATATTCGAGAAAATATTATATGATATTAAAATAAATTTATATTTAGAATAATATATTTTTGTTTGACTTCCAAAATTAATAATGAAAATTTTAAATGTTTTTTTTTATTTTAATTTTATTTTGACACTTTTACTTTTAGAAAATAAACTATTACTTAATTCGTTCGTTTCCTTGCCTAAAAATTTCATTCTATAATGGAGAATGTAATTATATTATGACAAAATTAAATCTTTTTTTTTATTTTTCATATTAATTTGAAATAATTAAGGGTGACCATCTTCAGAACCTACCAAAGAAATGAAATTTCATTTTATAACATAATGTTGAACTTCATGAAATTCCTAAATACATAAATTTTCATGCACAGACGGGAATATTAGAAGCTGCTTCGTCAACAACTTAATCAAGCTCAAATATAATAAATCAATAAAATAATTGATGCGAATGAGAAGGCAAATATCTTTCGTATTTGAAACCCTCTCTTTTTCAGCAAGTGTCCAAATAATCTTTTACGTATATGTACAATGCGTTTCTCTATTTATTCAAGATCACACTCACAAGTTCTTAATAAAAAGATTGAACCTTTATTAATAAAATGCAATTAATTATTGTTTAAAGTTTCTGCGCGTATAAATTATAAGGAAAATAATTACACAAAATAATACGGTTAAGGAACATTCATCCCTCAAAATATTGTGAACACTTATTTATCAGATGTGATACACATACACAGATAATTATAATCTATAGTGCACATTGACTACATTGGTATCGCTTAGATTTTAAACTGTTTTCTACTTTCTCGTATACGAATTATTCAAAAAGAAAGTATTGTAATCTTCAAAAAATTCGAACTCGAGATTTTGACGACTCTCCACGTTTTAGACCTCCCTGAGTCCGAAAAACACAACTTTTGTAATTATGTCTGTCTGTCTGTGAACATGATAACTCGAAAACTATTAAAGCTACGGGGATGAAATTTGGTATGTGGTCTTTACACATAATGTGTTGGTTTCTATAGAATTTTGGACAAAATCCGTCTACAGAAAATCTGTCCGCCCGCGTTCATGTGAACATTATAACTCAGAAATTTGAGTACCTCGAAGGATTAAATTTGGTACACAGTTTATCATCATAAATGTAGGTCCGTAAAAAATTTTGGGCCAAATCTGTCAAAGTATTGACTGTCTATCGGTCTGTATAATCGCATACTTGTAAAAATTATACCCTTATTACCCTTTGTCTTAGATAAATAAAAATTTGTATGACGGATGCTAACATTGATTATGGATTTGTGCCCAATTTTCGTTTCAATCGGTTAGAAAAAAGGCGTTTAAATTGCAAATTCATTTTTTACTATTGTAGCGAAACCTTTATCTCCACGGTACTGGTTAGTCTTGCTGATCGCTTAGCGATACTTGTGACCTTGGCGGGCGCTGAAGGAAATTAGTGGATACTCAACATTCTGGGTTATAGTAGCTTCTAATTTTTCCTCCACGCGGGGAAAGGGGAAATTATACCTTTTGGGGAAATATACGAGAAAGTTTAGAGGAAGACCACTCCCGCTGGTTAAAAAATGTCAGGTAATTTAATCATTTAGAAACATTATAAAAATCTTATATTCATAATTCCTTTAATGTAGTTTTCTACTGAAAGAAATCATTTCACGAAGGTGATTTGATATTTAATGCCTTATAATAAATTTACAACAAATGCATTTAAAATAATAGAGCCAATAATTTATTTAAGAAGCTCAAGAAGAACTATAAGTAAAAAATTAGAGATAGAACAAATCAAACAAGTAATGTCATTTGGTTTCTAAGCTTTGTATAACTTTCAATAACGAAGAAACTTTTAATGCTGACTCAAAATTACATCGTTTAAAACACTTAACTCATGCTACCGTGTTAAAAATGCACCCATTTGTTTTTAAAATTTTTTCAAAGAAGAATTTGCAGTACGAAACTTTAAACTGTGGAACATAGAACTCATTTTGCGATTAAACTAAAATTTAATTTCAGTTTCCAGACGTTTCTAGGGATACATGCGCAATGGCATATTCACATATTATAAAATCTTATCAATTTTACTATAAGTAAATAAAAAGGCAAAAAAAATCATTCCAACCCCAAAAAATTCATATTTTATAATTCTACATGACTTATCACAAGAAGCTAATCAAGTAATTACTGACTTAAAATCTTATTTCAGACAATTAAGCTTAGAAAAATCTCAGAGAATATGCAAATCAAATAATAATGAGCCTTTCTTTAAGCAACTCTTTCCGTATGTATAGCTTGTTAGATATCACACTAATGAAAGCTTACACAGTTTCTGCTTAGCACTTACTCTTAATGCAATTCTTCAGTTTACTAATTCATCGTATACGTAAGCATTAATTGAACATGTGTGGGGTAATTACAAAGGCTTTCATTCGAAGACAGGCTTAATATGTTTAAAAGGAGCTGAAGAGGAAAATAGCTTAATTAGCTCTCTTAAATCATGACGACTAGCTTAAATACTCTAAGGACACTATGCGTGGGAACATGAAAATTTTCAGTCCTACTAAATGAACCTCCAACGGAAGCTTCTACAGAAGTAAATGGGAGCTTTTAGTAGGAGATGATAGCTATTTTAAAATACTCACCTGCATGTCTTTCGAGTACTTGAAAGGAAATTAAACTCTCACCATGCACATCTCAAAACTCTGTGCTTCAAGGAACGACTTCTATTAATACTCATTTTATATGTCGTATGCAAAAGAAAGGAATTTCGTAGAAGGTACACAGTTAATGATTTCTAATTAGTTAAATAGGAATTTCTCAAAGAGTTAAGATCACAAATGAGTTGAAGAAAAATTTAAATAATTAGATCGACATGATGCTTACAATGGAACAAAAAATACTTGACGATACGAAACGTTTGAAGTTTAAATGATATCATTCAGCTTTCCAGAAAACATGGAAAGCCATTCGTTGAGTTTTCCAATTGCATAAGTAATGCTAAAGCTATAACGGAACGTCTAGTAACATTGGTAAAACTGAAGCAAGTACTGTTCCGATTTCTTAAACTTGCATTAACTTGACGACCACTGCATATCATGTCATTTTTTATCCATGGATGCCATAAGAAAACAGAAGTAGATAAACCATATCTGCACTTCACCTGTTCAATGCACCATGTTAAAACAATATGCCGTTCTGAATATAATGGCAGGCTCAATTACTTCGTTTCAAAGCAGCTGCCACTTGGTCAACTCTTGGAAGGTTTTGTCTTCTATTAACTCTCCTTCATTCAATTTAAGGGTAATTTTATTGTGACATCCCACACTTTGTTCCTTGTGAAAACTGTTAGTATATTTGATTTGATGAATATTACAGTTGTTGTCGAAAAACATTTTTTGAGTTAACCAAAAGGATGTTTGAAACCTTTGAACGAACGTGAAAGTCATCCAGGAACACCGAATTAGTTGCGAAACGTGAGGACTAGTGTGTCCCGCTTGTTTGCATATTTGGAATGGGCCGCATGCAAGATATCCCTGTCTGACAGTAAGAAATCATTGGGTTTCATCGAGAACACCACCTCAAATGTGAGGGGATTCAACATTTCTTATTTTTGACAGAATTCTTCCTAAGTTCAATGTCGAACCAATTCCCTGAGATTCAATGCCGGTCGAAAGAGAATGCTATGCCTCAGAAACCTTCGTCCTTTCATTTTGATAACAACTGCTAATATCTGCCAAAGAGAGGATCATTTGATGCCAGAAAAATGTTTCACTAGGTCTGCCTGCTTCCAAGCACTTCCATTTGAGTCATAATGGAATCATTCCCAATTCATACTCAATCTGGATAGTTAACTGCATCGAGTGCTCAATACTTCAACACATTCGTCAACTATATATTAGCATTTCTTTTGCATCATTTACGTCTCAACAGTGTCATTTCGATTCAGACACAATGGTTTACAGGTTAAGGTGGACAAGTCTCCCATCATCTATGATCTCTTCATTCCAATATTGGTGCAGAAAGTGTTTCGAATCTTGGGCTTCTAAGAGCACACAACTAAGGGAAATCGATACCAAAAAAAGAAAAGGTTTCACGTGAGCTATATTTCAGGAAAGTAGTAATACAATGCAGTCTCAATATAAATATTTATTTCTTAATATTTTATACTGTGTATCAATTTTATACATATTTATCTTTTATTTACAAAAAAATGTGTTTTCGAACTTCTGCAAATGACACCAGAGACTTTCGGAACCCAGGGGTTTATTGTTAGTTTGTAGTAAGTTATCAAAAAAAACCCAGAAAAATTATTTTCGTAGAAAATGTAAAAAAAAATCCGTTTAATAAAAATACTATGTGTCATAGTTTTGATAATATTTTCGCAGTAAGGAAGATGAATATTCTTTTCTTTTTTTTCTTTCGAGTTTTAAACATTTAAATATTTTCTCCCTTCATTTCATAATCTTTCGATTAATGAAAAAAAATTCGCTTCTTTAAAAAAAAAAATCAACCCTTTATATTGCGCATTCATGTCATCACATACTAACAAAGATCACACGAAATGTTATTAACATATAGGAATTCCCACAATCAATAGTTTTCCCCCCTTAAGATCTTTCTCTTTCAGTCAGAACCAAAATATTTTCTAATCCTTCTGTGAATAATTTGACCATATAAAACATCAATAAAACGGCTAATTCTATATATAAGCAATCTCATTTTGGCTCGTGAAAGAAAGTCTGGATGTCAAAAATTGTAAGGTCATATCTACACTATGTAACCTTGCCAGAAAGAAAGTCCTTCCTTTTATGTTCCAGAGCAAACTTATTTTCTTCTCTCAGAAATGGGAGAATCAATATATTTGATTCTTGAATATTTCATTAGCTGCCCTTTTAGCTTGATAACAGCAGCGTAGCACCGATTGCATACATGAAGATCTCGGGTTACGATATGCTGCGCTTGCAAGAATTGTCAATCGAGTAGCCCGGCAAATAGGTATGTCAGCAAATTATCCTGTTTAGAAAGCTAAGATTCGATGTCTGCCATTCTTTTGTATATATTTCAGTAATAAAACACTAGTATTTTTTGAGTTCTTTACTTTTAACCTATTTTTTTAACGTGAGCTACTTCCTAGTTTACTATTTCGAACGCAAGGGTTTTGCCTTTTGGCAATCTGCATAAAGCCTAGGAAATATGCGAGATGGACAATATAGTCTCATAATCCTAAAATGCTTGATACTGTATGGATTAATAATATTTACGTTTTTTTTGTTTTTTATGAACGGCACATTCAATTTTATTAATGGAAAGAGAAAACAATCTTGACTTCTTAGAAAACAAAGATATAAAACGAACGTTATTTATCATAGTTTTAAGTTATGAACGCACGCTATATGCAGTACAATATTTACTTGTTTTGCGTTTGTTACGAACAGTGCATTTAATGTTATTGATGGAATGAGAAAACAATCTTGACTTCGTAGGAAATAAAGCTGTAAAACGAACGTTATATGCAATAATAAAGTTTTACAAAAGTTTACAATTTTGTTTAAACAAGTGCTTTTATAAAACAGGTTTTACAAATTATATTTTACATCTTTTGGTTTCTTTTATATTCTTTTGTTTGAAATTAGATGTAAATTGCACGAGGAGAAGGCTAAACACATACATATAAACTGAAACTCATACCATGCAAAAAAGTTACAAACAAAATGAACTTCTGTTTTTAAGCAAGTATTCTAGGACTTTGGGAGCGTATAAATACAGTATTATTATAAAACATAATAATCGGATAATTGTTTAAATGACTTCAAATTAGATCGAAAAGAAATGATTAATAGAGCATTATTTTGTCCTTCATTTATATGAAGATAAAAGAAATCTGATCTGAAAAATGGAAATAAAATATGTCAGCGTTTCACAGTTTAAGATACATTGTCTGCCAAGTGTAGACAACAGCTGTAAATTTTACCAACGTGTGTATTTAAGAAATAAAACAAATGAAACAGTTACTGCACTAGTTATCTAGCCACTAAAATATATGCTAACTTTTCCTTAAATTAATTCAAGTTACAACTTATTCAGGATTGCCAATTATAAATGCCTTTGGGGATTTTTATTGTCTTTGTCTTATGCCTTTTTATCATATTTTGAAACATATAATAGATTGCTCTGCGGAAGATATAAAAGATTGCACTGAAAAGATTAATTATAAAATTGTAGCCCAATTAACAAAGCGGAACAAGACATATTTTCCAAAATTAGACAGAAAGTGTAGTAAAATATCGTTTTATTGCTTCACAAATATCAATTCAGTTCAAAATATGTACTAGTAGATAGCAGCAACGAGAAAAAATAAGAAGGGAAATATTCCACTACTAAACATACGATTTAATCGAAATTCATTTCAAGACGCAGTAACGATCTTAGAGGTTAAACTGAATCCCCATTTTATATGTGTATACTTTTGAATACGGTACAGCGTGGTGCAAAGAATTTGTATTTACAATCACATATTGATATCTTGAAAATACTTCACGTACTTCTCTGCACAATTTCTTTAATTGAACTCACCCATCGATTCAAGATAGACGTAAATGCGATTGAAAATTAATTGAAAGCATACGATTTCCCAAAAATATTAATTAAATTTATTCAAAAGAACATTTTTTAAATCCTTAAAATTTTTTCGTTCAATATAAGCAAAACTTATAATTACAGCGTTTAATTTTGTTGAATTATTTGTGCGTTGAGAAGGACAAGTACTTAAAATTTTTAATTTATTCATATGAGGAAATAAAACTACTTACACCTAAAATTCTTGTATTTTCTAAAGAGAGCGTAAAAAGCGTATCCCAAATGAAAGAAATATGTGTTTTCTGTCTTGTAATCAGAATGTCAGAAAAAACTAGATTTAATCCATATATTGAAAAAAAAAATCTTTTTCGATACTTCTATTCATTTCAAACACATAACAAAAGCGTCTAGAAGAATAGAGTAAAGCTTCCTGCCTGTGGAATCATTACCCTCGAGTAACTCAAGTCAAATAAAAACTTTCGAAAACTAATTTCCTCGGATAATAGAATTGTATTAGTACCCGCAATTGTTATGTATCACCGTTATAACACGGCAGCATAATAGCTCATCTAAAGGATCTTAATACAATTTACTATCTAATCGCATTTGCAAAAATTAGCGGGCAAGAGAAAAGATGAATAAAGCTTTCGTATCTTGACAGTTGTTTTTCGCAAATATACTAATTAGTCTTTTTGCGTCAATGTATTTAATTAATGCTAAACGGTGGGAAAGAAGTGATCTCATTAAGTCAATGCAGAATATATCCTCGGGCTGTTGTACGGAAACAGATGAAATATCTGCTCATATGTGCAATTGACAAATAACCTAATAGTTAATTCTCTAATTGTTACTTAAGGGATTACTAAGGGTTTAGAAGCAACGCAGTCCAAATCTAATCTAGTTTGGTTTTCAGGAGTAATTTTTTATATGTTTTTCACATTAAATTTACTTTGATTATATACAAAAAAATTCCCTATTTCTCTAGAGTATTATACTGCTTTGTTATTTGTATAATGTTCTAAGGAGTGAAAAAAATTCTCCAGATTAGCATACTAGTTTGTAGCCACGTAAGGTAAATTTCTCGTATTTTTCAGTAAGGCCTGTATATTAGTATGATTACTGAGTTATCTCTTTTCTGAGAAATTTTTACTCCACTTCAATGTAATTTTCTTTGACTGCAAAGGGCAGATTGGCTCATGAAAATATACACGACACATTCTACAATAGAATTGTGTGCGAGACCTACGATCCCCTGATATCAAGATAGTCCAACCAGGTATTGTGATCTCTTTCCTGGGACTGTAACAGCTCTTGTAAAATATGGAATAAAGAATATTTTTTCTGCTACTGAATATTAGACACCTTTGGCTACCAGCTTCTTCGCTGGGAATAGTGAATGCGATTACAATCTAATCTCATACACACATAATTTCATATTTATGTCTCCGTTAACAAAGTATTTTTAAACTTAAAGTTATGGTGGAAATTTAAGACGTATTATTTTAATAGCCTTGCACCTTTTTCTGTTCATTGTGTACATCAACGTCCCTGATGGCGCCGAGTCATTCTGCACAAAAATGCCCGCGTCATCTAATATCTCATTGCGCATAGTCAACACTAACTTCACATTCTTATTCCTCGTGAGAAATATGCAATTGATTCCAATAATAGAAGGGAACACTGCTTTTTAAGACCAGCATCACATCAGCTACGTTAAAACATGCTGGAAAAAAAGAATTAATTTCAATTCGAGACGAGCTTCATCTTCTGCTTTTTAGTTCAAAAAATAATTCCTATTATAATTAAGTTCTAAGACTAATTAATTGGTACGGAAATACAAGTAATATTAATTATCTCCTCAACTGTATAAAATAGGTTTGCGAAATATTAGAACACTATTCAGTCCAACGGTAGTAAGGTTAAACATCAGCAGAACTTTCTTTCAAAATTTTCGTTGTGCTTACTATGCCTTAAGCCGTCCTATACATACTTATATTTCGAAATATAAACTACGTACATAACGGAATGTTAAAATAAGTAGATGTCGCCCAAAATATCATTGTCAACGAAACGCGCTAATTAATATTTTACTTGCATTTCTGCACCTCCGGAGAGAGATTTTAGGCAATATTTCACATATTTTTCAATTAAAATTTCGTTTCGCATGAGGAAAAAAATCAAGTAATCAAGTGTTTTTGGTATGACTTGTAAAAGTCTATTTAGATGCATTTGAAACAAAAAGACAACTTAAACAAAAAATTTTCTCAAGACTACTACAAATTTCTGATTTCTCGTGATTACATTACAAAATTTTTGTGTTGCTTCTTTCCAAGAATTAATATTTTATTTTCGAGATAATTCCGACAAGCCCGAAATGAACATATCTTAAACAAGTAATATAAAAAAAGTTTTTATAGTCAATTCCTACTTAGGTCAGCGATCTACACGCTTCGTCACTGACAAAAATACATGAAAAAATGACGCCTTCGTAAACATACCAGAAAACAAAGAAAATTAGGTCTAGAAACTGGTAAACCTAGCTCCATCAGAAAAATTCGAACTAAACGACTCAAGGCGACATATGCTTTCTCCCATATAAAACTAAAATTAATTAATTAAATTTATTTAATGAATTAATACTTGAAATAACTGTATTAACATCAAGTGTCATCCACTACAAGTGTAAAAAAATGTATTTGAACTTGAGTGGATGAATAAAAAGTATTTTATTAACGATTGGAAATTTGAACAAGATATATAAATAAATATATGTAATATTTTAATTTCTTAACTTGCTGTAATTATTTTAAACGATACCTCATTTTTAATTACTTCCACTTTCATCGTAATAAGCGTACTTTCACTTCCACTACGAGTCACGGGTCTTTCGGGAAAATCCCCTTCTTCCACTATATAACCTTTCTGCGCATTGTTAACTGCCCTTTTTTGCTTTGACTTGAACTGCCAAGCGACACACGGCCGGTGTTGCTTGTCAGTATGATCATGGCGGGGACTTGTAAAAATGATCCATGATAAAATCATTTAAGCATCTTTGTGGTACTTCAATAAAGAAGAGATTCCGTTAATCGTCTATGAAAAATTCTTGCAATGCCTCTAAAAACACCCAAAATTTGAAGAACTTCTCATATATATAGGGAGAGTGTGAACTAATAGTAGGAATTGAAAGAAATAAATGACTTTTGAACACAAGTTTCTAGTTTAAATTATCTATTTTAAGTTCTATATTTAAGTTAAAATATTGAAATATTTATATTTATAAAATGGATGCTATCATTAGAATAAATTACGCTGAACGTTAGATTCAAACATTTATCTAGAGACTAAGGGAACAACTGTCGTTAAGAGTTTAAAATAACTGAATGTTATAAGCAAATCACTCGACGAAGTTTTCAGAAAAAAAATAAGATATGTTCTTTTTTCTCCAAGCATTATTCGAGAATTGTCCATTATTCTGATGTTCTTACGGAATAATATTTTGAAGCAACGTTATAAGAAATAAAATTATTGTAGCATAAACAATAGTTTCTTGCGTGTTTATTCTAGCTTACAATAATAATAAGAATTCCTGACATAATAGATGTTTCTTAATAAGTGAATTGCGTAGAATAAACATCAAATGCCGCCGGTTTTTCAAATTACTAATTAAAAACTATATGGCAAATGAAACAATATATATTAAAGAAACCATGATAGAAAAGTTAATAAGATTAACAGAAATTCATTCTTTAGGGATTCGTAAGGTATTTAATCACGGACGGTCAGCAGAAAAACACTTTTTGCGATCTCCAAGCAAGGAAAGGAAATTTTGCTTCCAGGTGCTGGAAATTTGATTTCCAGATTCTGAGTTGCAAATAAATCCTTGTTGCAATTTAATGACGATCGGAATGAAAAAAGAAAGCTCTCCGAAAATAAAAGAAGCAAATTATATTAAGAAAACACTTGGTGGTTTGATAATGTCATTGTGTATTGATACGGCTGTTAGTATATGATTATAGACATATATATCAATATCATGAAAGTCAAAAAATGTTAAAATAGAATGGAGAGACTGTAGTGAATCGGTAAAAGCGTATAGATGCTCATCAGGGTAAGTAAAATCTATACGGACCGTTAAAAAATTAATGAAATCATAATGTTTTCTGCGAATAGTGTTGGCATATAGCTAAAAAACACTGTCCTTTACCCCGAACATTATGATAAACAAAGAATTTGAATGAAATACAAATAAAAAATGAAATTACGAACCTAAAACTGAGAGATGCTGCCAACGGGAGACGTGACAAAGGGAGTAACTGAACGCGTCATGTAGGGGCCGGATGTTTACGAAAATATCTAGTTACTTCTGAGGTTGGGGGAGTTTCGATGAAGATTAGGAAATCGATGGAAAAAAGGATGAAAGCGAACTACATTCAGGAAACGATGAAGATTAAAGAAATGATGAAAAGAGGAAAGGAGTGTATTTAAAAATTAATGTGTTTATAAAAATTAAGGGATGATGATAAAAAGGAAAGGAGTGTATTTAAAAATTAATGTGTATATAAAATTAATGAAAGATGATAAAAAAGGAAATGAGTGTATTTAAAAATAGTGTAACTAGTGTAATTAAAAATTAAGGTGGAAACGGTAAGTGTTAAATAATATTTGAATTTGAAATCCGTTAATAAACGGCTTAAAGATGCGTTTTCGAGGTAATCACATTAGACATGTCTGGCTTGAGAGACCCTACCACAGTATTAGAACTGCGCCAGCATAGCTCTCATAAGTTTCCCTTTTATATATATATTACACTTTCGGCTTTTTCTTACCGCAGATTTTTTTCTTGACATTTTGTTTTATGAATGTTTATTTTGTATATGTTGCTTTTACACTTCTGCTATGTTTGTTTCGTATTTGTTATATATATATATATATATATATATATTTCACATCTTTGGCTCTATTGTATAGATTATGGTTACACTCAATTTGATATATGCTGTTAAAATGGGATTTCTGAGAGAAAAACATGAGAGTCCTACGTCATTTTTTATGTCAATGCGGAAAGAAATATCAGCTGCTCTTAAAAACCAGCAATGAGGAGGACTATTTTGTTTCATTCATTAGCAAGTAATCCGCTTTAAATGCTATCATCATTGTTCTGTGATTTGAATAAATGATGTCAGAACCTGTAGCAGCAGAAATGTATATAATGAATTATTGTTCTGTAATGTCTAAATGCAGAAGACAGTTATTTGAATAATAAAAGGGTAGCCGAAATAAAAAAGCAAATTGTATCCTACATTGCAGTAAGCAATTGACAACATGGGAATATATTCACTTTATTTATGTATATTCAGGCTAGGGGTGTATTAAAGGTTAGTTACACCCGGCGCGCGCCTGGAGCCCCGAGCTGAAAGAAGTCCCGAAATGCAAAAGATTAAAAATAAAAATAGCGCGATAAATTAACTTATTCAACAAACTCCCAAAATTCATTTCTATCTAACCAGATGTAAAATTCCGCTTCAAATAGATTGGTGTTTAATCAATTCCAGACAAAAAAACACTACCCCACCAGAATTTCACACCTAAGGAATAAACCCTTTCGTTATTAAAAATCTTACGAAGCAGTCATTTCGGTGATTAGGCTGAGTAGTGAATTTCCATTTTCAATGAATATCAAATAATTCAGTTGTCATTAGTACTAACATATGAGTTCAGTTATTAAAATTCTTTTTATTCCCAGATAGCCAATTGCGCTCAATCAGCTATTCGAAAAATTGCCAAGGTCGAAATGTGAAACAACGACTCCCTATTTCTATTTATGTCCTCCTCACGCTTTCGTTAAAAACCCACTAACCTATTTTATTGCAGTCAGAATGGGAGATAAAAGCCCTCGAGGCTATGCGCTCCCCCCACAACACCCCCGACCGGTCTATTAACCCTTTCGCGTACATTGGTTTCGCAGTGAAACCACACATTGAGCATTTTTACTGCGCATTGGCGAAACGTAGTATCATTTTTCTTTCATAACTTAAGAGCCAGATATATAGGCCAACTTATATAAAAATTTCATCTTAATACCGTTAGTATTCACAAAGATATCGGCATCGCAAGAACAAAATGATGAGGGTTCTTGCACAAATTGATATTTTTTTTAATTTAATCTTCGAAAGTAATATTGAATTTTATGAAGGTTGAATATCCTAAATACTCAAGTGTACTTATAAATTAAATACATAATTGAAATTGCATTTCGATGGTAACTTATTCGGAGGAAAAATAGTCCGTTACCGTTCATTGGTTTTACTATGAAACTACACATTTCTTGAAAATAAAAAAATGCTAATTTTTTTTCCTTTACATATTTAAGATCAGCTCCATTTCTAATACTCATTTTTGAAATAAGTTTAGTAATTTTCGAAACGTAACATGTAGTGATCTTGAAAGGGTTAAAGGCCATTTGATAACACACATCACCATGGTTCCCTATCGTCTTTTATCTTAATCTGGCCACCAAGGTACACCCTGAGCATGGAAATATAGTTAAAGTATGAAATTTCTCAATGATTCTGGTTTGTGTTATTATGGAAAAGTTTTTTTTCTATTAGAGATGTGACGGAATTCAAAGCGGTGTGAGGCTCGAATCCCATTACGGAGAAGAAATATAAGCCTCGATAATTTTTGGAGTCGCTCTCAGGGGAATTTTTTTTTCAGGTGAGTTTTACATAGTTGTTTGAAAACAAATTCCCATCTTTTGGACACAACTCTGTCTAACGAACTTGCTCATTACGAAAAGTATTTATAATCAATAAGGTAAATTATATTTACAATATCATTTCAATTTTGAATAATGTTTTATAGAAAGCATTTCATCGAAGAGTGTGCCAATTTTATGTAGTCACTAAGCTCCAAACAGGATGCAAAATCGTGTAAATTTCATAAAAATATTCGTAATAATTTCGAGTACTGAAGTTTAGCTCTACATTTATAGCTTTACTAGCTGTTACCCGCGACTTCGTGCGCGAAGAATTTGAATTGCTACTTTTTTTTAAATTCAAGAATGTAAATGTTTCGTTATATGTAGAAAGGGGAAATCAAAAGTTCTGTCGGTTGATAATACATAATTGGACGACTAATTTAATTCTCCGTTACTGTAAATTACATCATTGTACTCAATGGTATCATCTGCTCTTTGGAATATATCATCCACCATGCTATATGTCATCTGCTTCTACTGTTTAAAAGAATACATAAGACAAAATATACCTTCCTATTCTAAAAACTCTGACAACCATATCATTTACGTCAATGGACGATCCTGTTTTGTTTATTTTGGATTCATAGAGCGTTTTCCGGTAACCGATTTAAGAAATCGCCAAATCTATTTGGCAACTTTATCAAGCGCCAAACTCGAATTTGTTCTTTCTTTAGTAAACAAAACGTTGAATTCCGTGTTCTTTGGGTTTGTATAATCCATTCTATTTAAATCGGTTAAAAGCAGCTCTTAAAGCATTAAAATTCGAAACGGAACTATTGTAAGTAGCTAAATCGTTTGGTTACAAATTTAACCGCGAAACAAATCTTGGATGTCGATAAAAAGAGGATAAAGAATTATCTTGGCAAGCTTTCCACTAAATTAGGCTCTTATTTTAAGTAAACATTGAGCGATATTTTCATTTAGCTATAATTAACTTTAGTTTTTAAATTTTAATCCAAAAACTATTGAAAATATATCATATCTATCATTGGTTTTCTGTCCTGGCGTCTATTTTTCAGTTATTATTCCACAAATTAATTATTTATTTCTTTTCTCAGCAACGTTTCGTGATGCTTGACTTTAAATATAAGTTATATCAAATGCTTGCACTTTTCTAAAGGATCACGTGACATTTCATCTTGTTTACGCATTCCTTAAGGATCACGTGACAGTTGATTGAAAAATAAAGTAGTAATATTCATTGCAAATCGCTTGTTAATTATTTAATTGTTATCTGTAATCAAAAATAATGAATTTAACATGATGTCGCCTACCCTATGTCCGTTCCTGGGTTTCAAGCTACAACTCTGCTAATTTTCATCCAAGTCGGTTTGGTAGTTTTTCCGTGAATGCGTAACAAACAGACAGACACACTTTCGCATTTATTATATTATATGGATATTAATAAAAATAAGCAAATTTTCAGAAATAAAGGTGAATTAGTTCAAAGTCTAACCGTTACCTAGCAACGGAGTAGCTATAAATCTTCGTTATTTCAAAATCGTCTGCACGTATTTTAAAATTATGAAACATTTAAAAATTAATAACAATCGAAGGGAAAATGTCACAGACATAAAATTGATATCATTGAAAAGGAAACAATTTGAACTTTAAGATGGTATAAAAATAATTTTAGTCGGACAATTTGCTCCGCAGTTACGGCGGAAAAAATGTTTCGGTTAATTTCTAATTAACTGCCTGTTTAATTAACTTTTGGACTTTGAAAAGTTCATAAGTGTCTTCCCCTTGTCTTAAATAATAAGTGTACAAAATTTGGTTGAAAACCATCCATTGGTTTAGGAGGAGATGTGGAACAAAGCCACATACATACATACCCACAATGACTTTTATTTATATTAAGATTAAATAGAACGCAGGTCTTTTCGTTTTATTTGAAAATAATTTCTTTGAAATGTGAAAAAATTTGTTTTCTTAAATTCATATTCAGCAGAAGGAGTAAATGTGGTAGTCAGTGTTCGATTCTTATTTGTTATATTTGCAAAGATTGTGACTACCAATTTATTTCCATTTATATAATTCAATAAAAATAGGATATCGAGTACAAGAAATGTAATTTTTGTTGTAACAGCACATCTGAAGCGTTTCTATAAAAGCATATCCCATTTAATGTCCAACACAATTTTCAATTAAAATTAACAATTAAATAAGGTAGTGTTGGTTACATTTTCTCATACGTATTAATATATCTATGATAAGTAATATTAGATGATTTTAAAAATTAATTTAAGAATGTTCTAAATTATATTTCAAATTATTGCATTTATCAATAGTATCATCAGCCTCTGAGAAAGAACAGAGGTTTGGTTCCCTGAGTAGTTTTTTTTGGTGATTTTATTCTCATTATTTAGTGAACGAGTTTCTTGAAAATGTTCTAAAATCTTGGAAGATGCATTATAAAATTATGTATCAAAACGAAGTAGATTTGAAATGCCTTTTATGTGAAAAGATTCATTTCATTTTTTAATTTATATGGACATAAATATTACATATTTATTATTGTACTTATTATTTTAGTACGGATATTTAAAAATAAAAGGCAATTATTTATTGAAAAATAATTTTTGCATGCCTCTTTGTAAGCAAACTGATTAAATACTTTAAAATATTTGAAATAAATTTAGAATTTTTTTCCTTCAAATTACGGAAACACAGTTCTGAAGCGTGAACTAAATTTAAATCAAATTTGAATTGAAAATACAAATCAATTACGTTATATAGATATATTTATATAGAAATATTAACATGCCAAGTATAATAAGTTTATTTATTAAGTCCAATCTTCATCCTCCAAAAGTGATCCTATAAATACTCATAACAATGTCTAACAGTTTTTCTTGATATCTATTAAACTTATGACAGTCCCTCATGTTTATTCAAAATCTTCGATGATTTTATTTCTTTTCAATTACCTATTCGTAACAGTTAAATAATACTTGAATCCCACATAAAGCAAACAGAAATGCACTTTGCTTACGACCCCTTCAGAATCAATCCTGGAAGGAATTGGATTGCTGTTCTCGAAAATTGAAAGATGTCCATCAGTTTCCCTGTATAATGATCACTACTTCTCTTTTGTATCTTTGTCAATTTTAGTCCATGTTCCGTGATTTTGTCTTTTCGTCCTTTTACTTTGGCCTAAAAGGAAATGTGCATTTACTTAACTTTCTTTCTTCGTCTATGGAGAGTTTGATAATGGAGAAACAGAGCAGAAAATTCTAGGCTTTACTCTTTAATGTTTTTACCTGATTGAAAGATATTCTAGGGAGACTTTGAAAAAAGCAAAAATTGTTCGTTCATTACTTTGAAATGGAAACAAAACTGCGAAGTAAATTATAATTATTTCATTTTCGCACTTTTTTTTCTAATCAGATACTGCCGGAAGTTAATTAAATTACAGCTTAGAATTCAGAAATTGATTTTTATAATTGAACTCAGTTTGATATTTATGCTGTTATTATTTCTTTGTACTTTTCAGGAACTGAACTCTGGAATTCTTATTAAAAGTGAGAAAAGATATCTCGCTTTAAAAAAGCGTGATTATAAAGGAAGCGAAAATGCTTTTTGAATAAGAGAATAAATTAGAATTAAAATTTGCAATTCAATGCTTCTGACTCGATAAGAAAATCTTCTGATGCATATAAATAATTTAGAATATTATAAAAAGATCAATGATTTAAATTTTAAAATTTTTCCAACATTTTAAAGTAATATTTATCTCTGGGCTTTTTCACTAATTTACATACGTAATATGAACGTCCCGTTTTGAAGCAACAGGATGGCTACTTGGGGAGGGACCTCGTAATTTTGAACAGCGGTCAAATGACGAGGACGACATCTGAGCTGACACCCTCTCTCCAAAGATTCGCACCACACCAGGGGGAGGACGTTTGACCACTTTCGTACGATTTGGCGTGCAACAGGCCCAAAACATGACGGATCTTCAGTGGAATAGGGTTTCGTACCTGGAAACCTCCGGCTCTGAGGCCGATACCTTACCACTAGTCCTCTGCGACTTCTGTAATCCTTTCTATTAAACCTTTCCAATTGTTGAAATATAATTTCACATGTAATAAAACGGATTCCAGAATGTATAAGAATTATTGCCCATTCTTTCAGAACCTAATGAATGAATAATGTTTTAGGATTTTAAAAACATTCATTAATTGATTTATTTTCATCCTCCAATGAAAGGATTCTCGGGAAAAGATTTTTTCCAGAAGAGAATGTTAGAAATTAAGTTACGGAAACTGTATCAAAAATATGAGGTTTTATTTAAATATTTCTAATTTGAAAAAGATTGATTTACATTACATGATTCCATAGCATGTACACATTTAACCTTTAAAAATAAAATATGTTTGACTTCTATAAGCGATCCAATTTCTTCTTAAAAATCATTATGATGAGCATTCATATTCTAATTCATACGAAAAGCCTTGTAGAAGAATAAAGTATAATGGATCTAATAGTGTACAAAGCTAAAATCTATGAAATATTGCATATTTATTTTATAATAATAATAAAACCACCCTTTCAAAAGCCTAATTTGGGAAACTGAAATATGTCCATCAGTTCCCTTGTATAATGACCACTGCTTCTCTTTTGGGTCTCCCTTGCCAAAATTAGGTCATGTTTCATGCTTTTGACTTTTCGAAAATTTTGTCTTATCCTAAAAGGAAATCAGCATTTTCTAAAGTTCCTACCTTTGGCTAATGAGAGTTGGATAGTAGGAAATCCCAGCAGAGAATTTCAAGCATTGCGATAATTAATGTTTCTAACCACAAAGGGAGATATGGTCAAAATGAGACGAAAAATCTGCTATGCTAATTATAATTAAAAGAAATGCTTTTAACGAACTCTAACGTTGTTTCCGAAAACTTCAAAGCAGTTGACTTTCTTAAAACATTAAGGGCTTTTTTTCTAATTCTTAAAATGGCAATCGCATTTGATGTTCTTTACACATAAATGCTAAACTGCTGCTGTTTAAAACAGAAAATTTTGCTTTGCATAGTATTGCTTCTCTTAATAACAATTCTGTCGATGAAAATTTAATTATGAATTTAATTATTACGAAATGTCCCATATTTACATTTCAGAAGAACAAATACGATTTTTCTAAATTTAAACTTAAAAAGTTTGAAATATTTGAGATTTTTTTTATTTATTTGTATTTTTAATTTGAATTCGAGTAAATTTTTAAAAAATTATCCCAAGCAGGGAATGTTTGAACAGAATCAATAGCAACGTATAAAATCAGTTTTATGTTCCTGAAATATATCTGGTTTTAGTTTCATTTATTGAATATTCTTATATCTTCATAAAAGAAAATTTATTCTTTAATTACGCATATTAGAGAAAATTGTCCTAATTTTAAAATGAAAGAAAGAAACTTTCAATAATAAAATGCATATTCTTATTAGGAATATTTCTATGCATATCTTATTCTAACGAATAGTTTTAAACAGAGTAAAACAACTAATATGTTTCTCTACCGAAAAATTACAAGCACATAGCATTAAATTTTGAATTACGTTGAAAATAATTTTAATTCGACATTTAACCTTTCTTGCAACAGTAAATAAATTTGAATGAGAAATCATCGAAATAATTCCTTCAAATTGGAAATGCTCTGCATGCATAATAACTGCAGAAAATAAAGACAAAATGAACATGAATTATGTAGCATATTCTGTGAAGTTATGCATTCATAAAAGCAGAAAAAATATATTCAGAAAAGAGAATATCATCTAATTAAATGTTACTTTATTTGAGTGAACTATACATTGTTCTAGGAACTTCAATTCGATTAAATAATCAGATTACACTTTTCGAAGAATAATTCGGATTGTAAATTTCTGAATAACAATAAATAAATCTCTAAGAACGAAATCCATAGTTTTAAAGTTTTCTGTGCAAATCTGTAATTCAGAATTTGTTAATTTCAGCTCTTAAATCTCTGTTTTCATAAAGAGAGGAGATATTTTGAATAAAAATAGAAACGCCATTTTGTGCTTAATTCCTGAAAAGGAAGAAATGTTTATAAAGATGAGTTTAGATGTATTGTCTAAAAATTACATTGCTATGCATACAGAATGTGAAATCTTATGCATAGCTCATAAAAACACTTTTTAATTTCAGATTAAGTTTTCCGGGCCCTTCATATGCTAAATATTATTGCAAAAGTTCAGTAGAATTAAAATTTGAAATTACATTTTAATTTCTAAAATGCATACCTTTATGAAACAACACAGCTTAATGGCAATTTTTATCATTTATTTAGAAACAGTAAATATACATAAAATCATTTTCAAAGTTCCTCCTATGCAGGTCATCTTAAGATTTGTGAAAAAACAGAAGATGCAAGTTTCTTAATTATTGAAGATTATAAATAAGGTTGCAGAGATATTTCATAAAAGTCAACCAGTAAAATATATGCGTTGCTTATGTGTCTATATCTTACCCGAAGATAATGTCTAGATTCTATTTTCAATGTATGCTAATACAGTAGACTCCGCTTAATGTGATCGCGGTTAATGTTATTATTCGCTTTATATTATCAAAATCCTCTGGTCTCGAACCAAAGTATTCAAATGTACACAAAATTATTCCTTTAGTGTGATCACTATATCGTTTAATGTTATCAGTTTTGAAGTAGAGAATTAACCACTCCCTCATTTTCAACAATCTCTTTGAAGGTCGTCCAATTAGCGGGCAGAAACATGATCGTCAGTAATTATCATTGAACCTCCTGAAGATACGCAAAAGGAAGAGTATGAAGAATGGATGTCCATTGACGAGGACATTCCAATAGCTGCCACAGTACTTGGAAATTGCCATACTACTGACTTGGAAATTTGCCAAGCTGTTTGTGAGTAAGAACAAGCAATGACAGTTGATGAATCCTACGGGGACGAATGTGTTAAATATATGATGTATATTAAAGCAGTGTTGCACTGAAATGTCTTCTTTCTTATTCATTTGTCTAATTAACAGTTGTATAGACTACAACATTGCCAAATGTTTCCCTATCGGCGACTTTCGGACATAATATTTTTCAAGACATCTTTGTCCCCATGTCTTCATTAGTCTCCCGACCAATTTGGGGGCATTTAAACTGATAGACAGAGCTACAAATGGTGTTGAGTAGTGCCAGTTTTAACAAAAACACCCTGTATTATGCATCCAACAAAAGTGTGGTAAGTTAGCTGTAATTAAATTTGCAAACTAACGAGTATCTTTTGGCCAGCTACAAGCTCCAATACTAGACTAGGTCTTACCTAAAATAATAAAGCATCAATTGAAACATTTTATATTTCGGATGGGACACTTTCACTCAATGGAAAGCTAAAAAATATGGAAATGGTATTTTTTTATAAACATTAATTCCTGCTAAAAATGGAGCAATAAGTATAACACAATGAAAGTCTTAATTTTTCAAATTTTATCAGACAAACTTAATGATTAACACACATTTTGGATTGTTGACACATATTATTCGAATATTTTAAGTTACTGAATACCATAAGTTACTGAAAATCATTCATAATGCAGACACAACAAAAGATCTCTATGCTGCTACAGAAAAAATTCAACTAGAAATTTTGGATTCATGTCTGCATTCTTACAAAATAAGGAAAATCCCAACAAGACCAAATATCTCGTGGTGCAATCAAAGCCTGGAAATTAAGAAGAAATAACTAAACGCACTGAGGAGGCGTTTTAAAAAAAGCACAGGAGAAACCCGTAAACACTACCAAAAAGTATGCTTAAAAAAGAGAGCGATCCATGGAAAATAAATCCTGCATGCCAAGAGAAGCGCTTGGAAAAAATCTTCTCGAAAGCAAGTTCCCCCTATGGAGCCCCATTTAAATGAGCAAAACCAGCTAAACCTCCATCTGTAATTTTCAACATTCTAGGAAACCGCTTGAACGGAAATGCCGAAGCTTTGTCAGTTAAGATACTACAGAAACTTTTCCCCCTAAGTTTCAGGAGAACAAGCTGATATTTCATTTACCCCTTCATTTACTTCATTTTCTGAAGAGTGTTTCAGCAAAATAGAAATCGATAATATTCTCAAAAGATTCCCAAAACGCAAAGTCCTTGTATTTGACGGAATTGACTCAGTAAATGCGTCGAATATCCACACCAACATTCCTGAACTCCTGACTACATCCATGAATAAATGCCTAGACCTGAAAAAATTTCAAACGCCATCAAAACAGGACTGATAGTTCTCTTCCGCAGAAAGGGAAAAGAAAAGGATAGTATAAACTCTTACAAACGTATCTCCCTCCTCCCGATCCTAGGAAAATTATTAGAAAAACTGTTACTCCAAAGAGTCAACTTCACTATAAATAAACAAAATGTGCTCCATGCGCACCAGTTTGGTTTCAGAGAAGGCAAATCAATCAACCAGGTTCTCCGAAAGTTGTTGGATGTCATCGAAGATGCCCATAAGCGAGAACAAGACGCCATAGTTTTTGCACTAAGGCGCGTTTGATTACATAAAATATGACATAATAAGAATTGAATTAAGAAAGCTCTACACGAAATCTAACATTTCAGAAACATTAGAAAACATCCTATCAAATACCAAAGTGGCAATCCAAACTAGTGATGGAACAGCGGTGTGGAAACAAGCGCAAGGCTACCCACAAGGATCTTGCACATCTCCTCTTTTCTGGAATATTGCCGCAGATGAAATATTGAAAACAGATTGGCCTAAGGAAATTCATTTACAGGCATTCACCGACGATTTCGCCTTTGTCATCAGTGGGAGAACTCGCCGGGAACTGGAACAGGACACACGTATCTCCCTCAAAACTTTTAAGAATTGGACTGATAAAAATCAATTTAATATATCAATAGAAAAATCACAATATTTATTAATAGGTAATCTGTCCAGGGTTCAGATGAAACTCCCAATCAATGAAAAGAACAACATCTCTAAAATACCTGGGCGTTATCTTAGCTGAAAATTTATATTGGATTTCACACATTCAAGAGCAAGGGTCTAAAGCAGGCAGACAATACCAACAACTCTGTCGTATAGCAGGACCAAGATGGGGCTAAAACAAAAACACAAAAGGATACTCTACCAAACTGTTACAGAGAGGATGTTCCTTTATAAGGCTAGTGCTTGGCCCCTCTCTGTTGCTCCCAGATTGGAAAAAAAACTGTCTTCAATACAGAGGATCTTCCTTCTTTATATTGCCGGCTCTTCCAGAACCACTCCAACGGAAGCTCTTCAAACTATTACAGGTATCATGCCATTGCATCTTAAAGCTATACAAGAAGATATTTTCATCAACGTCACGTGTTTCAGAAAGGAAATAGAATTTGAATCTCCTATCAGCCAAGGGATTATGAAGAATAAATCAGGAGCCTAACCATCAATCCTTCATTATTTAGTGTCATAAATCAAATTTTCAACAGCAGAGCCGTATAAAAAGGACAACAGCCTCATGTTATTTACAGATAGTTCCAAAACAGAAATCGGAACAGGGCGCTCTTATTGCGCATTCGAAAACGGCATCAAAAGCTTAGAATGGAAGGGAAAATTAGAAACATTCCACACAATGTTTCATGCCGAATTAATGGGACTGAAAGAAGCGATCATCAGAGCAAGTGAAGGGAACGAAAATACTAAAATTTGAACAGACAGCCTTCCGAGTGTAATGCGGTGCTTGATCCTCATACCCCTCATCACCTCTCCGAGACATTCAGTATCTTCTTACACAGAATCGAAATATTCTCGTTAGATGGATCAAAGCCCATGATGGCTATCGGGGTAATGAAGAAGCCGATACTTTCGCGAAAAAAACCATCACAGAAGGCGTTGTAATGAAAGCTCTAACCTCGCTAAACCTCGATGCGGAATTAAAAAAACATTTACAAGAACTGTTTTTTTAAAAAAATGGCAAAATATTTTGGATAATGGAAACACTGGACGTTCTGTTCATAAAGTGCTCAAAAACGTTCACCTAAAACGAATCTGTTGGACACGTGAAGAAATTCTGTTATTCACAGTACACGGTCTATTCCCTTCATTCCTTAACCGTTTCCATTTATCGGATAGTGACTCTCGTGCCTGCAGACAAGTCGGCGATCCCATCCACTATGCGACATCTTGCCCATTGACTCTCCCTTGGCATATTAGGAAACCTTCTACTTCACTGGAAAGTCTGTGGTACCAAAGAGTCCTGGAGAATCCGAATTCAACAAAAAGAATAATAAACATAATTAAATTCATAATAGACAATGTTAACATAATGCGACTGGAATAAGTACTCTCCCGCCTTTGTACAATAACTCTAGCTTATCCAGCATTCAATACACTGAATATACTTCCTTCCTTTCTCATAAATCTTTAATAGTTATCTTCCTATCCACAATTAACACGCAATGGCTTCCCATCTCTAATACGTTAATCAAAACCTGTGTATTGATGTAAGCTTCTTCATCATCATGTACATTCATCATTTTTCTTTCATTCGCACCGTGTTATACACATTATTGTATATATTCCTTTATTTTGTTGTCAATTCCATGTGTTAACACCAGCTTTGTAATTTCTTCAATTGCCATTCTTCTCTTGCTTCTTTTAGAACTCAATAAAGTCCACCTACATCTATACCAACCCGGATAGGAGCCACACCAGCTCTAGAGACGGCGGTGTGGTGTGGTGTTAAAGTGTAATAGTATCTTTTATAGTCTGCACTAGCACAGTATTTGTACAGTACAGTACAGTATTTGCAATGCAAACAGGACGTGGTTAAGGTAAAAATTAAAAAGAAATACTAATTGCTGGGAATCTGAAGTGATTTTCTAAGAACCTATATATGAATTATGTCCACCCTCTGTATGAAAGCAATAGTAAGCTTCAAAGGAGTGAATCTGCAATCGAATAAATTCCTAAACTAAGTGTATTTCTTAAGGAAAGGGTTTCTGATTGATTATACATTGCACCTCTTTCAAATACAAAATTTCTAATGATGTTTCAAAAGTAATTAAATAGACATGACAAAAATTAAAATGTGTAGCCTTACATCCAAACATTTAAGTAATGCACGAACATTGCATTTACTTAGCCAGGTAAATAGAGGTTGTTGTTTTAACTGACTCGACTCAGAGCCCTCTGTGTACGATTTATTAGCTGAAATGCCACCACATTTGGTAGGGGTACTAATGACGGCATGGGAAGAAATATTCCATGAAAAAAATTAGTTTCAGAGGTCGCCGATATGGGAAATTTTGACGCTGTTGTAGTCTATACAACTGATAATTTGACAACTCAATAACAAAAAAGTAAAGTAATTTCAGTGCAACGCCCATTTAATATACAGCATATGAATTGCAGCAAAGGGTTAGAAACATATTTCAACGCACAATAGCATTTTATTTAATAAAAGCACTTACTCGACGAGGTCATGGACATCTTTTAATGTGGCTAACCTTCTCGTGCACCACAAACTACATCTAGTTCGCAACATTCTCGACAACAGAACGTAACATGTCACAAGGAATCCTCAGCACAGCCTCCGATATGTTCTCTTTTAAGGTCCTGAAGTTCGAGACCACGCCAAAATAGATCTGGCACTTCAAATAACCCCACAAGCAAAAGTCACATGAGGTTAGATCCGGAGAGAATGGACATCCAGAAAATTGTGTAATGGATGCAGTGTGTTGTCCACGAGAAGGGTGGTCACATTGAAGGAGATATATTACCTCGTCGAGGAAATGTTTTTATTGAATAAAGTGCTATGGTGCTCTGAAATATCATCCCTCTAACTATTTGCTGCAGTTCATATGCCGTATATTAAAGCGGTGTTGCACTGAAATGTCTTCTTTCTTATTCATATGTCTAATTCTCAGTTGTATAGACTACAACATTGCCAAATGTTCCCCTATCGGCGACTTTCGGAGCTAATTTTTTTTCACGGCATCTTTGTCCCCATATCTTCATTAGTCCCTCTACCAATTTGGGACATTTAAACTGATAGACAGAGCTACAAATGGCTTTGAGTAGTGCCAGTTTTAATAAAAACACCCTGTATTATGCATCCAACAAAAGTGTGGTAAGTTAGCTGTAATTAAATTTGCGAACTAACGAGTATCTTTTGGCTAGCTACAAATTCCAATACTAGACTAGCTCTTACCTAAAATAAAAAAGCATCAATTGAAAAATTTTATATTTCGGATGGCACACTTTCACTCAATGGAAAGCTAAAAAATATGGAAATGGTATTTATTTATAAATATTAATTCCTGCTAAAAAAGGATCAATAAGTATAACACAATGGAAGTCTTAATTTTTCAAATTTTATCAGACAAATTTAATGATTAACACACATTTTAGATTGTTTACACATATTAATAGAATATTTTTTTCATTTATTATCAGTTTCGTTTTTCATTTATATTATCTGTTTTTTTACCTTAAATTAATAACTTAAACTATGTCTTAGTGAATATATTTATCTATTCATATTTGAACTATTCATGGTGGATAAAAAAATTAATTATCTCCTATTTTGAGATTTTCACTTAATAGTAAATATCTATACATACATGCTGTGTTAATATATGTCTGTTCTATGTTGGGGGTATTGCTGATTTTCTTCCAACAAATTCCAGACGATGGGAATCCACAGCAGGAGAAAATTTCTCAATTCTTTTGTCATTTTTTCTTTAACAGCGCTTAAAGCCTACGAACTCGATTTCTTTTTGCTTAAAGACAATACTATTTTTCTGAAATATCCCAAGACAGAAAATCTTTACGGCATTCTAATATCGTTTTATGAGTGTGATTGCAGAAGAAAATAGGAGAGCTATTTTTCTTCATCCGCCAAATAGACCTATAAAGAAAATCAGGAAAACAGCTTGCTTACTCACTAATATAAAAATTTTATCGTAGTTTCTCGAAAAGCATTCAGCCATTGTCATATCAGAAAAATAAAAATAGGAGAAAGGAATCATCCCTAGCAATATACGTGAGCACAAAATATAAATATTAATAATGCAAATAATATATAAGTAGTATTATAAATAACATATAAGCCAAAAATTACAGAAAATATACTTCAAAAAGAATTTCATTTATCGTGTTTAAAAGTATGAAAACTTGTTAAAAAAATGACATTTTGTGAAAAAAATGAATTTTAATTTCATGTTTTTAGTATACACTGAAAAGAATAAAAAGATATTTATTCAACAATTGCAAATTTTGCACTATTCATTCTTTTTCTCTACTTTGATATATTTCTTTTTGTTTTCAATTTTTCTTTTTTTTCTTTTTTGCTCTTCTCTTCGTCCACTAATGAGCCTTTATTATGATCTGCCATACAAGCAACAACAATATATTAGAATATTTCTTTAAGCAGCTAGTCCAAAAATGTAAGTTAGCACACATATAGATACTATTAGGAATTGTTATCTTTAATAAGTGCGATTTATATATTTTCTATGCGATTATTCTGAAACATTTCAGCACCAACTGAATATCAAGATACTCCGATGATTCAATATTGCACAAACTGGCAATAATGCCATGAATTACAGAGATATACATATTGAAAATATTCTAAAATACTATCTATTATTTGGCAAATGATACGATACAAAAATAAATATTAAATAACACATATGAAAAGAATGAAAAAGCTTCCTCAACATATCCTTTAAAATTCCATTCAGCTGTGAAGTTCTAGCTATATATTTCTAATTTCCTTTACAGTTATTGTCGAAGTAAATAGAAAAAAAGGTTTTGGTATTCTAAAAGAACAAAATTTCAGATAAGTCATTTAAAAGAAAAATCACGATTTTTGGGCGAAAGCAGGCCCCAAACATACGCGAATTCCTTACATTAGATAAGATACGTATTATAAGCGGTCTTGTACATCCTTGAAGAATAAGAATGTGTTTTTTCTAATAAAATACTTTTTCAGAAATCCTACAGCTTTCAATACTGAAAATGTGATGAACTCTATGGTGAAATTTTTGTCGGAAAATAAATTCTAATAAAAATGATAATGCTGAGAACATTGATAGTAGAACGTCATAAACCAATTTCTTAATATCAACGATTGTATATCTATTATAAGAATAATGCATACATTGGAAGAAAACACGATATTTTATAGAGGTCAACAAACTACGAACTCAAAAGAAGAGTCAAAAAGCATCATGATTGAATCATCGAAGAATCTTTTAAAATGTATGATAATCATGAAGACGTTCTTCATTAATGGCCTAAATATTAACTGCTAATTCTATCCCGTGAAATTTATACGCATTATCCTACCGTCAGATAATTGCTATTAAAGGTGTAAATGTTGAGCTTGGACATTATAATGTACTAGCAGTACGCGCACGGCGTTGCTCGTGGAATCAGGACTTCGAAAAAATGGGGGGAAATGCCCACAATGACACTAAAAAGTTTTAAAAACCAAATCAAAACAAAAGATACACATTATTGATTTTCCCTCTTATTTTTCCTCCCGACAATGACGCGATTGTTATGACGTCAACGGAAGGAATAGTAGTGTAGAAATGCATGCATGCTGGTAATGAAAGCATATTACATCATCTCCTGAGAGGAAGCAACAATGCATTCTGTGACCGTCCGGAGAAACTCTCGCTAGCAAAAAAAAACTGCTGGAACTGATCAGGGAAAAATCAATTTAAAAAAACGGAACAAGCTATTTTAACTGTTCTTGCTTTAAATCCGTCAGAAACGTTCCAGTTATAAGCTGAAAAAAATGAAAATTATAGAGTTGTTAGAACGTCGGATGAGAGAATTTGAAGAAATCCTTATCAAAAATTACCATAAAAGTGTCTATTTTTTAAAAAAAATTAAAATTCAGTAAATTATGTTGGAAATTCAAAACAAACTTCATTAGAACGAAAATTGTTTGTTCTATCCGATGGTGCATTGATTGTTTTTCAACGATCATTAGAAAAGATACTACAGCCGTAAACGAGACAAAAATTACCCAAAACAACGCAAAACATTAAATAAAAAAATTTCTTTATTAAATTTTAAAATTCTGGCTTCGAGGTGTATTGAGTCCCCATTACCTATACCTGTGTGCCAAATTTCATGGTTGTAAGTGCGATAGATTCATCTGGACATCGCACAAACACACACACGCTCATACGTAAACATTGCCTTTTATAAGTATAGATAGTGTAAAACATTGTAGACTTTCAGGTAAGGCTAATTGTTGATATGAGTGGATCATCAATTATTTGTTAAACTAAATAGTGAATATAATGGCTATTTCTTGAGCTATGTTAACGAATACCATGAATGCAGTAAATCTCAAAGAATTCTCAAATTAAAATAAATTTAAACCATGTTTTAATCATATTTACGCAACTCTAGCAATAGCTTAAGTTTTATTAATGAATGTTTAGGTGCGTTATGTTAATATTTATTCTTAATGTAATTCTAGTATCATCTGGTACATCGCGTACGCAAGTATTATCCGGCCATGTCGAGTGTAATGCCATTATTATTAGATTATGACTGCTACTGAGTTGTTAAGTTTGAACCAGTTGAAAAGAAAAAGTAGCTCAATTGTCACGAGGAAACAATAGCCTGGATTTACAGTTTCGGTCAGCCAGCTGTCTCTTAAGAGTTGGAGAGGGGATTCCACCAACCAATCAATATGTATGTGGGCCTGTTGCGGGATTTTAATCTATTTAAACTAAGCCTTAAACATAACGAATGTTAAATATCTGAGTGATATTGTGTGAAATAACTTGGAGAGTTTAAAGATATTCGAATGAGATAGTAACAACAATAGTAGATGGAGACTTATAATACAAACTGAGGGTCATTTTAGAAAGATCTGTTGTGAATACCCCTTGTTATTATAAATGTTCAATATTTTTTAAATACTTTTGCGTTATCTCGTAATTCAATTGGGTTTTCTTTCATTACAAAGAAAAATGAAAATGTTTGCGTCCGTTCTTTCAACGATAGTGGAATGAGCGGAAGGGAATTTTTCAAATACTAGATTCAATTACTTTGAGAGGATTTGAATAATACTATGGAGTATGGAAGATGGAAATTGTCGTTGGGAAAGCATTTGAGGATTTGTAAAAAATGGCATGCGACTAGGAGAACGTAAGTAGGTCGCACATTCATACAGGTCTATGAAAACCTAAAAGCAGCCAAAAGTGTTGTATCAACAACCTGTATTCAACTTAAAGATGATTGTGATGTTTGAACACAACGAGCTCAATTTCGTGCCTTAACAGATTTTAGGGATCTCTATTTAGCAAACATTGCTGAGAGAAATAGACAGCCCGCAAGAAGGAATAGCAAGGAAGTTCTCTACCGCCACAGGAATTCTACTATTTAGATGCATCGCATGTGACAGACTGCATAAAAGAAGACTGTTTGCGAGTAAACTCATGATTTAACTCGGCTTCGAACATCGTAATTTCGTGATCGTGGTGTATCATGTCATGGCATAGAGTTCTTTTAACTGATGAATCCTGTTTTTGTTTAGAGAAAGATCTGGAAGGAGAGAAACACATGCAATAAGCCTGAACTCATCAATGAAAGGTATCTGTAGAAAGACCTTGTTATCTAGGTATGAGTGGGCATCATTTTGAAATATCTCACTGATCTAAATGTTTTACTAACACGACTATGAATGCAGAAATAAACAGCCATGAGGTTCGTAATCCTGGCGTAAAGTTGTTTCGTTGTGGTATCGGCATGAGCCTACACTTAATGGACCTTCATGCTTGTCCCAATCGCACTAAACTAGTCAACGATTATCGTGAAAGCAAAGAGAAATGGGTGATTCAGTGGCTTTTCTTAATTCGATAGAAAATGTGTGGTACTCACATTAATTCAGACAAAAACTAATAGACTTCTGGTGCTTCAAAGCACAATTCATATTGAATAAACTTTGCTGCCGCAGGCCCTCCTGGACAATCTGATTCACTTCGGGGAAAATAGGTGTATTTTCAGTTAGAGCTGACGGCATTCCTTATTACTTTTTCAATAAATCTGTTAAAAGTAATGGCACCAACTTTCCCTTATCCATATAATAACGCGATTCTTTTATTTTTAATTATCGGGGCAGATATAGGAAATTCTGTATTTTGAAGATATGTGATGCATGATGAAATAAAAATATTGCACAAGATTCCATGTTCTTCGCCATAAATCCTTCAAGTTGCATGGTATTTACAATTGTTTATTAAATATAAAAATTTGGCTTTACATTTGAATCTCTATTTATACAAGCACGTAATGTTAAATTTATATAAGGAAATAGAAACATCGAATGCGGTGCATACCTGATGAAATGATGGTAATCACATTCCATACATTCTTTAGGAAGCGATTTTAAAATTTCCGAAATTCATTTATTCATTTCGATACATCATTTTAAATTGTATCGAATTCTTATTTAGAGTAGGTCTGTTAACTTTATGACTCAAAATCGGAAAAATTCACTGATATTTATTAAAACAAGTTTTACTAATTTTCTTGGTCAGAATGCTTAACTACAATTGCACAAATCACATGAAATATGAAATTTATGCGTTCAGTGAAATTCATAACTGATATGAAAAAGGTAAATATATACAGTTCGCCTTAAAAATGTTTTCTAGATAAAACCGCATGTATTAACATAATATTTAAAGTAGAAAAGATTAAATACTGATTTATGCATAACACTTTTTTCATATCAGATTAATAGATTAACTACAATTGGCATAGATTTTAAATAATTTGGAAAATAATTTAAAATCTATAATTCATGGTATAAAATTCTATAATTATTGTCCCTCTTTCTATAAATCTAATGGTCCCTTCCAATTCATACGTTTTCATGTCGCATTATTTATTCCATCAATAAATGAAAATAAACAACAATTTCCTGAAAACAAAAATATTTTATTGACTTTCCAAAACATCACCTAGTCACTTTTTAATCAGTTTCTACTGAAGCATGGCTTTATATTCGGGTACTTTCTGCAATTAAAGTGGATATTAAATATGAAAAATCAATTAATTGTTTATAATGAAATAAAAATATTTGAATATCTTTAAATAACAGAAAGTCCTAATGTCGAAAAACGTTTCGTCATAGTTTACTGTACATATCCCAGTCGGGAGAAAGAATGAACGATTTTTTCTTTGATGTCCAGAAAGTATTTATTTTCTTCTCTCAGAGATGGTAGAATCAATATATTTGATTCTTGAATATTTCATTAGCTGTCCTTTTAGCTTGATAACAAGAGCGTAGCACCGATCGCATACATGAAGATCTCGGGTTACGATATGCTGCGCTTGCTAGATTTCTCGATCCAGCTGCTCAGCAAATAGGATTGCCAGCAAATTACCCAGTTTATAGCACTGATATTTGTCAATATCTCTTCTCTTAATATTTGGAGAATTATTTTATCATTTTCTGGCTCCTTTACTACAAAAGCTGATTTTAATAGCAGAAATATATTTTAGTTTACGTTTCTGAGGACAAATTCAAAACATTTTTTCTTAAGCAAGGAATTCGTTATAAATTTTGTTTAATATCTTTCAAGCTGAACATGTTTTAAGAACATTTAACCTTTTTTTAAAAAAAAACACACGTGTCGACAAATACTAAGGCCCATTTTTAAGATTTGGAATTAATAGGATTGCAATGGTTCGCAATCAGTTGCTGAGAATCGTGGGACATATTATCGTCTCAACTCACATTTTACAGTGAAGATTCGGTCACGAGGACAATTAGGGAGTTCACCAGAAAGGGATGAGGGCAAAACTGGAGTTTGACCCATCCTGTTTCACAGAAAGCTGATAACCAGATACAACTTTTATAATTGGTTATGTTTGATGTGCTTAAGATTTAAATGTTTTTTTCGTAAACACAGAACAGATATTCGGGAAGATATAAAGATTTTCTTAAAAATCCCTAATTTTTCTGTATAATTTTTGCTTTTAACATGCAGAGTTTTCAACCAAATTGTACAAGACATACAGAATATTTGACAATAGTTGTAAGAAGCTTTGTATTAAAATTTGAATTAAATAATTTGAATACAACAGGAAATATGAGTATTCTTAATAAAAAAATTTTTATTGCGCTTGTGCGAATCGTAGCAAAAGTTTCTTTCACAACCTCAAAGCCAGATATATAGGGTAACTTATATAAAAATTTCAGCTCAATTTCATTAGTATTCAGAAATATATAGGCGCATTGTAACTTGGTGAATTTCGGTACACTTTAAGAGAAGCGAAATAATAAGGGTTCATGCCGAAACTGATATATTTTAAACTTGAATCTTCGTACAGTTGTCGTCGAACTGTAATTTAAATTATGCTTTTAACTTATAAGTATACATAAGTATTCTTCGTACAGTTGTCGTCGAACTGTAATTTAAATTCTGCTTTTAACTTATAATTATACATGAGTATTCAGTATATTCAACTTGCATGAAATTTAATATAGCTGCTCGAAGATTCAAGTTTGACAAATATCAGTTTGTGCAAGAGCCCTCATTATTTAGCTTCTCTTAGAGTGTACCGAAATTCACCAAGTTGCAATGTGCCGATATCTTTCTGAATTCTAATGGTGTCGAACTGGAATTTTTATGTAAATTGCTCTATATATCTGACTCTGAAGTATTGAAAGAAAAATTTCGCTAACTTGCGCACGTGCGCAACAAAATATTGTTTACTATTAATACTCATATTCCCTGTAATATTCAAATGATCTAATTCAAATTTAATACGAAGCTTCTTTCACATTTTCACATATTATCAAGTATTCTGTAAGCTTCGTACAATTTGAATGAAAACATTGCATGTTATAAGCAAAAACCATATGGAAAAATTAGGGATTTTTTAAAGAAAACCTTTATATCTTCCCGAATATTTGTGCTGTGTTTACTAAAATGCATGTAAATATTATACACATCCAAGATAATCATTGATGAAAGCTGCATCTCGTTATCAGCTTTTTGTGAAACAAGATGGGTCAAAGACCATTTTCGCCTTCGTCTCTTTCTGGTGCCCCCCCCCTAATTGCCCTCGTGATGGAATCTTTATTATAAATGCTAAGTTCCGACGATAGTGTGTCCCGCGATTCTCAGCAACTGATTGCGGACCATTGTATTCCTATTAATTCTCAATTTTTTCGAAATCTTAAAAAATGGTCCTTAGCATTTGTCAAAAAGTGTATAACAGTTTCTAATAGCTTAATGTGAATATAACTTGAAGTTCACAGCCTTTGTTTTGTTATCCAAGAAAATAGTACGAAATATCATTTTTGCATAATTTATTTTATATATTACACTTTTTATATACTTTTATTCTGTAAGAAAATCTATTTTAATACATACAGTGGGTTACCAATGTAATGTGGAAACTTTTAAATTTATTTTTTTCTAGTATCTCCCGAACATCTGCATGGATGTGCATAGAATTTCGAGCATGTAAATATTAGGCTTGAACTCACATTTTATAGTGAACATGTGGTCACGAGATCATTTAGGGAAAAGTGATGAAGACCAAAAAAAAAATATATATACCGACTCATCCCGTTTCAAAGAAAGCTGATAACGTGATGAAACTTTCATAACTAGTTATATTTGATATTGCATAATATTTACATAATAAATATTAGGGCAGATATAAAAGTTTTCTTAAAAAACCCAAATTTTCCTCGTGATTTTTGTTTATAACATGCAGAGTTTTCATTCAAATTGTACGAAACTTACAGAATACTTGACAGTATGTAAAAGAAGCCATGTATTAAAATTAGAATTAAAAGATCTGAATAGTAGCCGTCGAACTGCAATTTGAATTATGTATTTAACTCAGAAGTATGCATGAGTGTTCAGGATATTCAACTTTCATAAAATTCAATGTCACTGTTCGAAGATTCAAACTTAAAAATTACCAGTTTGTGCAAGAACCCTCATTATTAAGCCTCTCTTAGAGTGTACCGAAATTCTCCAAGTTGCAATTCCGATATCTTTCTGAATACTAATGCTATTGAACTAGAATATTTATACAAGTTGTCCTATATCTGGCTCTGAAGTTATGAAAAAAATCATGCTACGTATCGCGCATGCGCAGTAAAAAATTATTTACTACAAACGCTCATATCTCCTGTAATATTCAAATTTTAATACAATGCTTCTTTAACATATTATCAAGTATTCTGTAAGCTTCGTAGAACTTGCATGAAAACTCTGCATTTTATAACCAGGAAACATGATGAAACATTTGTGATTTTTTAAGAAAACCTTTATATCTTCCCGAATATTTATAGAAAATTTAAGAAATTGCATGTAAATATTATGCACATAAAACCTAACCAATGATGAAAGTTTCTTTACGTTTTCAATTTTCTTTGAAAAGGGATAAGTCAGTATTTTTCGTCTTCGTCACTTTTCAATAGGTCCCCTAAATGTTCTCTGACCAAATCTTCACTGTAGAATGTGTATTCAAGCCTAATATTTACATGTTCGAAATTCAAAGTAAATTTAATGAGAGTTTCTTAAGATATTCGAAAAATATTAAAATTTTTAAATGTTCAGGTTAAATTGGCAACCCACTATAATTTTAGCTTTTCTCTATCAAATTTAATTAATATTTTGCGTTATACAATGTATTTCTTTCTCTTAATTTGAAAAAAATGAATACGAACTATACAAATTAATGTTTGAATTCACAGGAAATCACTTTTACTATTTTCATATTCGTAAACAAATTCGGAATAACAATAAAATATCAGAAAATTGTTTAAGAAATTATCTAAGAAAGTATACAAGTTTGTCTTGATCTAGAATATTGATTTTCATATATTTTTTTTGTTTTCCCAAAGGTAATTTCCAGCAAACGGCATAATTTTATTGACACTAGTGCGAAAGATTATATAACATTGATAAGATTCGTCTCTTCCCAAACGTTCCTGAATATATTACAATGAATTTTGACATAAAATGTGCAATTAACAATTTCTGGGGAAAATGTGATTTAAATGTTGAAAATCAGTGCTGGAAGAATGAAAAAACGTCTTGTTTATCCGAGAGACGAATCCTGAATTCCCTGGTTATTGATGCAGGTCCTTTTATTATTAATTTCAATAAAGGTAATTTACGATTGAACTGTCAAGAGATTTGGTATACACACGAATTTGGTATATAGGCGAATTGAGATAATCAGGCTTATTGCAAAATGGCCAGGTTCTTTGCAGGCTCTTTGCAATAAGCAGGATTATCTCATTTGCCTACGACATCTAAACTTATTCGGTATATGCACTAAACACATACGAATGCATGCAACAAACGACAACAAACGAAACATAGCTGCTTATTCACAAGTGTCAATCAAGCTTTATAGCCTATTTATATAGTGGCGTAGCGAGGATAAGTGTGCCCGGATCATGATAAGATTTATATCGCCTCCAATCATAATCAGGATAAGTGGCGCCCGCGGCATTGCCTTAATTATTCGACCCCCTTCAAAATATTTGTCACAAAAAGTGGAAAACTCGAACTAACGTTTTATCTCTACTACGCCTCCTAATACCGCCGCCCGAGGCATCAATACTCCCCTAGCCCTCCGGTTGCTACGTCACTGTATTTATAAAAAAAGTTTATGACTACCAGTTTATAACTACAGATCCAATAATCTGCGAGTATAATTTTTCTTAATATTTTGTGCGTCATAGAATATTGTAGTGTATTATATTATACTAAATTAAAACATCCATATCCATCCAGCCAACCAACAGCTTATATCGCTCTGTAGTATTTTAATTTGAAATCTAACGAACTGAAAGACCAACAGCAAAATACAGTGATCGTGTGCGACAATTTGGTTATACTCTAAAAAAAGAATTAAGTGCTATTTATACAAATACTAGCTGATATACCCGGCGTTGTTCGGGATAAAAATATTTTCAACTCTAAGTATATTTATAATATTTTAAACTCAGTTAAACAGTTTTTGGCATCAGATTCTTTCATTAGTCTTTGTTCATCCAATCCCATTTTATCTGACCCCTTCTGCCAGCAGTTCAACCACTCTCTACCTTTTGTCTCCAGCCTATGAACCATCAGGCACGAATCTAGCAATCCTTTATACACCGTTTTTTCTTCCCCACCATTGCTACAACGGCAACAGAAGCTCATTCACATCGTGGTTTTTATTACCATTATCCGAAGTAAAATTCTCTTTTTCGTGTCCCTGTTTGCCTGATTGAAGGAATACCGTGTAAACGTTTGTGTAGAATGCTCTTAGGTTCTTTTTTATTTTGATATTTTATTTAAGGGAGAAGTTTTAAAAGAATATTTTAATTATATTCCTAAAAGTACAAAAAAGCAGTTCTGTACTATTTCCAATTTTGTTGTGCCTTTATTTTCGTGTTTAAATCAAAGTATGATAAATAACATAAGTTACACTTTAATTCAATCCGTTTTAGACTTAGGCGATATTAGGAACACTTTTTTTAGTAGGAAAAATCCTGAGGTCGCAAATAAAAGCTTTCTTGCGTATCTTAAACTTGTGTGTTAGAGTTGTAATTTGGTAGGTTTTTGGATAACAGTCCAGATAATAGATTGGAACGATTTTTAGACAAATTGCACATGAATCAGCCCTTTGATTAAAATAATGGCTTAAGTGTACGATATTTAGGCCCACTACCTATCCAACTAAATTTGTTTCTTTTTTTACCTGTTCGTTAGCTTTTAAAAAGGAGATACGCAGAAAGTAATACGATTTATTTTCTTAGTTTTGCGTTAGCATAATTATGTAATACATGTTATCTTATTTTTTAATGATATTAACAATTGTCATTACCAAATAAATTAATATCATTTGCGAGTGTATGATTACTGTAATAATAATTGATTTCTTTAAATAATTGAATAATTTATGTTACAAAATATTTCACTTATTGTTGTAACTGTTAAATGTTTTCTGATAATTAACGGATTCAAAAAAAAATTGTGTTTACTGTAGTAAATTGAAATACTTTTCTTTCATATTTTAAATGACATTTAACAAAACAAATGTGAATGAAATTAATCAAAACATTTAGCTAGTTTTCTAGGAAAGCCATAATTCGGTCATTTAAGAACGTCTAGTAGATCTTGCCGAAAAACCGAAACAAATGATTTTCTCAGACTCTTTTTAAAATTTTTAGTCACCACAAAGGAATTATTACAGAAAAAAGTGAATATTACAGATGTTCAGCTACAGGAAAATACATATTATATGTCCATCCAAACCTCTCAACCAAGTTCTGTTAGATTTTACAAGGTTCCTTAAGACGTCGGAGAAAATTCACTTTAACATGTTCAGACATATTCATAACACTAAGCGAAAATCAAAAGAAATGCTATTTCGAAAAAAGTAAGCAACCCATTATACCTTCCTTTTATTCTTGGCATACATCACGTGCCATCATTCTATTAGATAAGACAATCCGTTCCTGAAGGTTGAAAGAAGGAAAATCGGGAGTAGGTCAGACCTTGATGGATTATTTGCCATTCAGCCGAAGAAGAAAATGACAGATCACAATGTATTGATTTAATGAGAAGTTTCTTTTCTCTTTTTCCACAAATCAATATTGCAAAGTCTTTTTGCACATTCCTCGTTCTTCTTATTCCTTGAATGATGGCTGTATAGCTCTCATTGGAAAATCTTTTGATTTTTAGAACTTTTAATGTTGAAGAATGAAAAATTGGTGCCTCGAAGGAGAAAAAGTAGGAATTTTTCATTTTGTTGAAATGAGTATTTTCTTTTCTTAAAATATGATTAAATTTTCTACGCAGTTTAATTCAATGTTTTTGGAGTTTAAAAACTGCCGATGCATTTTAATAATGTAGTTATTTTTTGTTAAAATAAATAATCATTTCCATCAAATTACTTCGACAGAGGTATTTTTAATAACAAGAATTCATAGTTCTTTCCTTTTTTAAATGGCAGGAGATGAATGTTTTTTAAATTTCAACAACATGCAATTTCAATATATATATATATATATATATATATATATATATGGAATTTATAGAAAAATTCAAAAAAGAAGATGGGTTATTTCATTTGTCTGAACTATAATGTATTAGCCACGGTTTTTCCTTAAAATTTGTTTTCAAACGTAGTCGGTTGCAATATGTTCGCAAAATATTATTCCATGTCTGAAGATAATTTAAAAATGCCTTTAAGAATATTTTTGTAACTTTTAAATAATCAAAAATATAATGAGTAAAATTTGAAAGTATAGTATTATGATTTTGGAAATATTTTTTTCGTTATTATTCTTAAATATGTTTGAAGTGCATCCGAAAATTCTTAATTAAAATGCAGATGGTAGACTGCTCCTTCCAGCTATTTTACTGCTCGTTCGCAAAAGCTTCCAGAAATATTTCAAATCAGAGTTAGAAGAGCATAATTTTGAGTTATGAAATATTTTTGGAAAAAAATTTCATTTAATGTATGGGGAGGCAGTATTCAGAGATATTACGGATACTAACGAATTAATGCCTATTAAAATTTACTGAGACAATGATCGAAATTCTATTCTTCTGTGATTTCTTTTTAAAATGTAAAATTCTATATTCCATTAGTTTCTTAAAACGTGCCATTATATTAACTAAAAAGAAATATAAGCACATAAATTCGTCAGATTAAAATATGTGTAAGCACAAGTGTGATGTTGAAACGTTGCTGAACTAGAATTTCAATTTCAGAAAACAACGTCCAACATTCTAAGCAATATTTAATGCAAAATGATTTGTTATCCACACATATTTATTATATTGTCCTTCAGATGGCTTCAGTGTTTACAGCAGAAAAATAAATATGCCTTTTCATAGTTTTCTAAACATTCATTTCATAGGTTTTTATTAGATAATGCCCTCTAATATCCACAAAAGTTTATTTATCCCCTATTCCAAAGCATTCGGGAGAATTCTCAGTAGTATGGACATTCAAGAGCATTTAATATGCGCTTTTTTATCTTTTAATTGAAACAATTAACAAACTTTGAAATGAAATTAGTCATATACCTACATGTATCTTCTAAAACAAAATATCGTGTTGCTTCAAAAAGAGGCGATGATATAACTAAATTAAACGAAACGAAAATTTGTATAGCTATACAGAATTACGCAAATTACGAAAGAATATAATTTAAATATCTAATTATAACATATAATGTTAACATTCTATGAACATAATTACAACATACATGAAGAATACTCAAGGAATTCTTATTTATATTTTTCTAGTGATTTGACATGTTCATGCTTTTTCATACTCAGAATAAATCGAATTATGATCATTTACTTCATTCACAGTATTCAGTTGGTTGTACTATCTTGTAGTGCTTAGTAATAAATTTAATATTTAAAATGCGAAACCTGTATTAAAATTAATATTTGGGACGTATATTATGAATAATTTACAATAAACATCATACAATACATCGCCATTTTTCCCTATAGCATGCTAGAACAATATCTCCATAAATAGTTTTTCCTAAATTCTTCAATTGAAAACTTCAAATCAGAATGATCATCTTCTTTGTTGCAGTGAAATGCTTTTAGGCAGCGCGGTCCTCTTCATAAGTGACCGTCAAATCACTTCGATTTCGAGTGCTTTCCTATCCAAAAGTAATTAGAAGCGACGTTTAATTACTGTTCCCAATTAAAATCAAAGTCTTCCGGCCACTAATCACGTAAATTTGCTTTGGCGTTGTCAAGAGGCGTCTCGGACTGAATCCCTATCATCATCATCAGACACCTTTTGAATTGATGACAAAAGAGTGTCCTCATTAAAATTATTGGTGGAAATGGAAGCTACAATTTGACACATTCGCGATTGAATTGTAAAATATGATTCATTATTACTCATATAATTATTGTATTTAAAAGATGAACGTTGTTTATGTATAGTGAACTGTTATTTTGTATTTCTGTTTATTAATATATCATTCTGATTGGATGAGAGGTATTCAAATATTTTAATGGTAAGCTATGAAATAAAATCCATATTAAACTGGAAATATATTCTCAGATTTGTTATATCTTATAAGCTTGAAATCAAACAGCTATTTATTATAGCAAAATATCCAAAATAAAGATCTCTTCATAGCAAGCACTTAAAATTAACCCAAATAAAAAGCATATTTGAACAAAGCAATACTTGTTATTGCAAATCAATGAAAAACAAACAACAGGTGATGAATAATTTTTTACAAGATATGAAAGATCAAGAATTATTTTCTGACATTTTAAATAAATACAAATGATATGGCACTCTATGACAATGAAGTGTCCTTAAGTTGATACTTTTTATGTGGACATATCTTCAGATTGAGTCACTGCTCAAGACATTTAGATTTCCTTTGTTTCAAAAGATAGCATTTCCAGCGTTATGAACATAATCAAATGTTTGTAGGATGCATGGTGCATGAAAATATTCCCTTCTTTGTCTGGATATGTTTTGCAATTTCTTTAAGGAATCTTGATGTTACGTTTTGCTAAAAGGTTTCCAGAACCTCTCGGGTATTTTACATTATTTCAGAATCGCTTGGAGAAATAGCTTTAACATTTCATAAAATAATATCTGTTAAGGGGACATGCGACGCTTAAACCTCGAAAAAATTGTGGAAAACTGTCAAATTCGATACATTATATCTCTGAAATAGTGCAATTTACAAGCTCATTCTTTTCTAGAAAAATATCTATTCTTTCTCTTATAGTACACACATTTCCAAACCTTCATATAGATAGGTGTTTATTTGAGAGAGTAATAAATATGGGTATATTTTTTGGAGAAAAAATGAGATAGGCACCTTGCGCGCATGATTACGTATAAAATATTTATCTAAACACAATATTTTGGATATCTAAGTAATCCAAACAGTCTGCTTAAGAAACTGAACATCACTTTACTAACATTTAAATTTCATTTCTATTTTATATACCAATTTAACATAAAAATGTTAAAAATAGTTAAAATTTAAACTTTTTTAACCCCCGAAAAAATTTCTTTGGCGAAATATATACAAAAATGTGGTTCAATTTGTAGAACATAGCAAAATACGGATTCGGTAAAAATTTTATGTAAAAATATTCAATAGTTCTTGAGATATCGTGCGCCCAATATTAAAAAAAGACATTTTTAAAGATGTGGCGATATTCAATGTTTACGTTGAAGAGCTGATACATTTTCCTTCATAACTATCTTCATTATGGCAATTTTTTAACACGGATTGTTTTAAATTGTTCAGAAAAGACAAGGAAACAATATATATATATATATATATATATATATATATTACATAAAATAAAAAATCTTCGAGGTTTAAAAGTCGTATGTCCCCTTATCGATATTATCCATAGTTTGCGAATTTGATAAGCGAGGTTACGTCTGTTATAGACAAAATGTAACTGTGTTTCCTCTAAATTCAACATTTAATCTGAAACGAATAGGAAATCTATAGTATTTTCTCCTGGAATATAAGATTTGTCAAATTCTTATACTGAATTATAAGATTAATTCTGAAAATGAATTCTAAACAAAATAACTAATTCAGAAATCGAGGAGTTCATTTATTATCTATTTTCAGTCAACAATAATATATTAATATTTGAATAAACATATTTGAAGCATAGTGTCTTCTTAGAAACTTAATTCAGCCAAATATATAATCATTCAATGTACCAGAAAATCAGAAAGTGTTATATTTGACACAATAATGTAAATGATAATATCCAGGAACAATAACTTGAAAATATTAAAGAAGTTGTCAAATCAGTTAATAAAGAAACAGAAAATGAGAGCTTCCTTTTCATTCATCAGAAACAAATAATTTAAAATTATTCTTAAATCAAAATTAAAACTGACATGAATGATTTCCAAATAATTTTAAAAAATATTAATCTGTCATCAATTATCTCTTCGTTTCGAATCTGCAAGTTTTAATATTATGGTTAATAATTTATTGTTTGAATTGAAATACAACAAATAAAAGAAACACAATAATAATTATGAACACAAATGGGAATTTTAAAACAACGGGTTTCGTAAATACATTCCCAAAAATGAATCATAAATTGATAAATCACGAAAGGAAAGAAAAGGAGAGCAAGAATTTAATTTAATTTTAAATGCATATTAAATTCTAAGTAAATTTTCACATTCTAGAATGCTAATGCATATCGATGAATATATTTGGAGCTTCTTTCTATAATTACAAATGAAGCATTTTCTTCGTTCAATTTACATTTAAGTATACTAGAATTTTTCGATTTATCATTTTAATTAAAATTATTTATTTGCTTTTAGGCGTTTACCTCGTAGAAATCAATGGATCATAAATGGTGAACACTTTCAGATGTGGAGGCGTCTCTTAAGTTAACTTAAATTCCGATGAAATGTCCATCAATAAGTATTAAAAAATTAGAAACTACTACAAATGTTGCGGCAAATTATAAATGAGTGCATTCATTTTCAGAGATTGCAATGATATTTCACTTCGAAATTCTTTTAATAGGAAGTGAGAAATTGAACGTAAAAGTAGAATATATTTAATTAAGCAAACAGACAGTATTTTTGAACAATAAGAATATTTTGTTCATTTGATGTAACATTTAAAAGCAAATGCTGTTCAAATAACTCAAGGATTAACCGTTTATCAGCCAATGTTCCCAATTGGCATCATCCAATTGAAATTTCATTTAAAAATGAAATACCGTTCATTTTGTTTTGAAAAAATTGTTATTTATATTTGAAAGTAAGCTTGATTTTAATATAGAAATTTTGTTTTAGATATAAAATACTCAATGTACAGAAATTCTTAAAAATGGCCTTTTTTATTTAGTACGTAGTGTGTAGTATAAAATTTCCTGAAAAATTATAAACAAAAATATTTCTAAAAATTAGTAGACATAGTTAAAAATGACCACATTCCTTGTAACTTATAAAATATAATTATATAAGTAATGATGCTGCTTGGTAAGGGCCAATTATTGATATTTCAAACGAGAGTGTAGAGAAATTTCTTTTACCCACTCAAAATGTTTAGTTTATAGTGCAACATTGTCACATTGCACGTGTCATCTCGGGTTATACGTTTTCAACTCAAATGAAAAAAAAAATTCAGATGCCGGCGCAAACTTCTGGAGAGGTTAAATTTTCCTCCTGTTTCCTTCCTCCTGTTGTAAATTTTCCTCCGTGTAGGGCATACTCGCTTCACGCATAAGCATCTCATCTTTGGCGAAAGGACACCTGTGTCTCCCACATGTCATACAGATTTTTCTGTCACTCATATTTTAATTGAATGTCCTTCTTTTAAATCTCATCGTGAGTACCATTTCAATTCACCGTCTCTAACCTTGCAGGACTTGGTGGGTGAGAAATACCATCCAAATATTTTTAATTTTTTAAAGACCATTGGGTTTTTTATGAGCATTTAGTCCTTTTAACTTGTTTTTTTGCTTTTTTACATCTGGATCATTTCAACCAATTTCCTTTTCACATTTCCATTGAATTTTAAAATTTTAGTACCACTGTGTTGAATTTTACCATATGATTGGCGCAGTTTAGCCAAAAATGGCTCTTGCGCCATTAAACCTCAAACAACCAACCAACCAAACCTAGAAGAATATATTTATTTTTAATTTTCACCTGCTCCCCTTTTAGCACCATAACTGACACACACATTGAAAGGATTTTTATCAATAAAAGAATGAATAAATACCTGAGACTAAATTAAATAATATGAGAGTAGGTGCTCTACCTAGTCCAAGTGCATCTTACTGTACCTTGGCCACCTGTAAACAGCATAGAGCAGTGTGGTATCAACATCACAACGTGGGTTTTAGATAAATTTTTGTCGTTAATAGGTACAGGACACATTATGAGGAATGGTTAAGGGCCTACCATATTAAGAAGTCGTAGTGTCATTCTTAAAACAGAAAGAAATTATATTTGCATTGCCTGATTTTGAATATGTTTTCAATAAAAAAAGTCTCGGATATTGTCATGATTTTGCCTGCACAGTTAATTTAACGCCGAGGCTAATAGAAATTTCCGGTTTCATTTTATAATTATAACATTTATTAGTTTAATTTTCCCCAGTACGGATAATTGGTTAAAAAAATTATATAAAGAAGTTCTTTTATTGCTCTATTAACTCTACTAATAATAAGGGAGAACGTGTGTATGTTTGTGATTCTCTGTGTGTCTTGGCCCGCTACAGGACATACCGCTGGATCTGCGTTTGTTGGCGATAGCTTTCAAAAATATTATAGCACAAAATAAATTCCTACAACATTTCAAAATTTAAAAATTATCCTTTCAATGATGACAATGAAATTGAAGTCCGATTTATTTTAATTTTCGCAGATTTTTTAAAACAATATTTTTATGCATAATTTACAGCAATGCTTTTGTTCTTTGCAATCAACTCAAACCGTTTCCCTTGTTTTTATAAATATTTAATTGTGTGTTTCTCTTCTACTGTTGAAAGATAAGGAATGGAGATTATACTTATTTTTTATATTCTTTTAAAATAGCTTAATGAATTTTACTTCCTTTTTCATGCGTAAATTATTTTTTAGAAAGATGTAAATATAGTCCTCTTAGATATTAAGTAACTCGGGAGGTAAAACAAAAATTAAGGGAAGCATGAGTACTAAATTATGCATAAAGGATTCAACTGAATGAAAACTAACAGTATTCTCGGTAAGCAAGATGGTCGCCGTAGGCGGCTCTAGTAGTTACACTGTGATTTTTTATAACTTTCTTTTATTATGAATAGTATTTTTTTTCTTAGTCTGAATAATTTTAAAGTCATTAATATATAACTTGCTTTGCGCGAGCAAATGTTTCTAACTAGTTATCTACATATTTTTAAGAAAACCAACATCCTTTTTCAGTTGTGATATAGTTAATCTATCACAACTAATAAATATTGGGCAATGGCTTAAAAAAGTTTAGATTTGTACCAAATTCACGCGTGACAATGTCACATTTTATTGCCATTGCCAAGGTACACCATAGGTACACTAAAGTGCAACACTACGTTGCACCTTGACCAAAAATGAAAAATTTTGTTTCTTCAATTTTACATTTCTACGCGATAAGTTGGAGGAAATACTAAAGGGAATTAAAAAGCTGATTTCCTCATATTTCTAAAGCATCGAAAAAGTTTCGGTTTTGGACTTGATTTGACCACTTTTTTTCAAATGAAAAAAAGTTGCCGAATTACAGCACCTTCCCCTAAATAAGAAACTTATGTTCTTTAATTCATTAAAGTTCTGTGTTCTTAATTGGGAACATTGGCCAGTCGTCACTATTCTGTGAAAGTCGGAATTTCTCTATTGTGTGTTTCCACTGTAAACAAAATGGAAATGACAATTCTCTTATAATTCAGGAAAGGAAATCTCCTTATGTTGTTAAAAAGTTTATGCTTTAATTTTAGGGAAAAATTTCTTTTTTTCTTTAATTTTGGGGTAATTATATATGTGTCTAAAAATATTTATGTATCGACGGAATGATAATTCTGTAGTGATTGTTTCTTCTAATTAATATTTTCATCTCTCAATCCAGCTAATTAAAAGATATTCTCATCGAAAAACGAAATTTGATTCATAGATATAATTCGGGGGAGATGGGGTTGATCATTTGTAGAAAATGTGAGAAAATACCAGCACAGCTTCGCAAAAAGAAATGGTGGTTTACTTTGTTTCAAATGTACTAAATATAGATGTTGTTGTTCTGGATAGCTATTGCACATAACAACTTGTTTTAATATGGTTTAAACCATGTTTTAATATTTTTCTTCTCTTTTATGACAATAAATTAATCTTTTATTCTAACCCAGGCTTCATCTATTTTTACAACATTTTTCCATTTCCCCCCGGGTAATTTTTTTTCACAAAAAATTATGCTACCTTTTCTGTGTTCAGATAAGGAGAAAAACGATGATCGTTGTATTTTTTTTCATTTTAAGGTTCAAATCAGTGTTAATAATTTTGTTTGTAGTTGATTCTGAGCATCTTAATGATTTTGCAACAAACCTTTGACTTGGAGGATTTTCTTTTAATATAAAACATCTCGCCTTTGCATTATTCGAAGAACTGCGATTGTTTCTTGGATATGTATTTGGAACACATTTTCCACTTGAAGAAAGACTGAACGATTTTTTCCTTTCTTATTAATAATATTACTATCGCGACTTAAAATATAGAAAAGCCATGGCTTTCACAGCGTCTTTGAATAATTATTAATAAGAATAACTCTCTTGAGAAAGAGGAAAAACGTAGTCTTCTATTCATCGCTTCTTTAAAAGCCCCATTTTGTATGTAAACAAAAAATTTAGGTAGGGGAGATGATAACTTATACTTTCAAAATATAACTATAGTGAAATTATATTTTTCCACGAGGAAGAATTTTTCCCAGAGTGAAACAAAATCGTCTAAACAATGTGCGAACAGCTAGTGTAGAACCAAAAACACCAATCATTGTATAGAAAAATGCTGCTTGAAATAAGTAAAAGAGAATGAAATTTATAACGTTAAAATCCACGAAATAATGATAAACTGATTGAATGCTTTCAAATGTTCGAGACGGACATTCAATTACAAATAATTGCAACGTCTCTCTAAACTAGAATGGGAAATCACTCCAGTGCATCAAACAGGGATATGACTATAATCCATGAAATGCCTCAGAATTCGTGAACGACTTCATGGTTTAGGTATCCCTTGGGATCAAAGCCCGAAAATACCCATAATGTATGAGAATATGTGCAACATAGCAATCCAATATATTAAAAGTAGTATGCCAGTATATTATTAGTACTGACATATTCTAAAGCTTTAAATAAGGGAAGCTATCTTATAATACAGCTGATAAAATTCATAAAATAATAAATAACTTTAAATAGTTGAATGTCTTATCTGATCAATATTTATAAATATGCATTTTATTCAGTAAATATTTCCTGAACATCTTGCCAAAAGCTTTATTTCTACAAATAATGCTTCCGCGCTTCAGTGATAACTAAATTCTATTTACTGCTGAGTGTGAATGTTGCTTTCAGTGAAATTTCTAAACCAACAATGACAAAATTAGACTAAATCTACATACAATGGCTGCAGGAAAACTTTATTATTCCCTAAAGCAAAGAGAAACCTCATTTGAAATAGTTTAGCACAATTTAAATTGCATTTTATTCTCCTCTATTGATGATGTGGGAAAACAATTTTACTATTTTCTTCTTCGTTAACAGGATTCTTGAAAAGACGGTAAACGACTTGCTTCAGAAAAAAATAACATTCACATTTGTCTTCATTTAGACATATTCTTGAAGTCTCTGCGCTTTCGCCATTATTGGAGCTTTAGAATATTAATGTAACAAATAATCTTAAAATGGTGTCAAAGAGTGTTCGATTGGTTGATTTGTTTGATTAAGCTGCAAGAATGTTAAAAGGAATTTGAACACACAGGCAAAAAAACAAAGAACATATTAATCAAAAATTTGCTAAAAATTCATTCACCATGCTGGAACACACTATAAAAAGCAGGTCAGCAGCTTAAATATCATTCAAGTGTTATTGTTCCGAAATTAAACTAATATTTCTTTGAACAGGTTGTGTGAATATTTCTAATGAAGTGATTAAAAGGTTGAACGATTCTCAAAAACAGTTATTCTCTTTAGCGCAACTATCCGATCTACTGAATAAATCGAAGTACCGAACACCTCTAATGTAACATCACGTGCTTACTGAAATTATCTTTCGAAGCATGTTGTATAAAATTTCAACATGGTTATTCAGTACCAGTGCGACAAGGGGAGGATGCGGGAGGAAATTGAGACACAAAGACGATTCCGATTCACATTCCATTGTGGTGTCTTAAATTCATTTTTTATGTGCTAGAGGGCTATGTATGAGTGATATGGCTGCACACGTGCAGTCCAAAACAGTTTGAATGTAATTTTTTGGGCCATGATTCTTAAGGACCATCTTATAAGATCTTACCTCATGAATCCTATTCTGGGTGGTAAGTTAATACTTGATTTGTTTATACCGAGTGCAGCAGGAACTTTTTGAATAACGTGTTTCTCAGTCACTACTCCACTCATTGTAGTTCCAGCATGATTTCACCAATGATGACCGGCAACATCTCTATGTTACATTTGGACCTCACGGTAACCTACCGGATTGTATGTGGTACTCTGGTTCATTGGTTTGCCAGATTGCCGAATCTACCATGCCTTGACTTCTTCTGAGGTTAAATGAAATCGAAAGTATATCAAATCATTTTGAATCAGTTGAAGACATTTTCGCTTGTTTCCTTGTAGCTTCAGGGGATGGCTGAGACACGACAGAAATCTTCAGGAATGGAGGGATTCGATGCAGTCACGACGTCAAGCTTTTGTAAGTGTCTGTGCGCAAAACTTCATACACCTCCACTACCATTTTTACTTCTGTGGAAATGCAAATCCCATGATTAAAAAGATTTGTTACATATACATGTTGCTCTTTAATTTCTTTTCCTCTCTTCACTTCTTTTTGTCCTTGTCCAGAAGGCACTTACGACCCTGAAATGTCACGTTATTCAGAACCGTGTTTGTGTCGTCAGTTTTATTTGCCATATTGGTATTGAATCACCTATTAAAAGCTCCAGGGACTGCACCACTAAGTGGGAAATATTTAACATGTAGATTGACTTCTACAAACATTTAAATTTCCACCCACTACATATCTTGTATAACAAATACATAAAGCAGAGCGTAACAGAATACAATTTATGTTAAGGTATATTTGAACTGTATTGAAAATTCATCTAGCAAATCTCAGACGCTGTGGACAACATTAACAACATACCAGGGCCTTCTAAAGGATTCAAAATCCTTATTTCGCCAGTGTTCCCCGGGAAAAAATCCTAAGAGTCATGAATTGGGGGTATTAATGGTGTAAATCAATCTTAAAATTTAGAAAATGGTAAAGTATCATAATAAATTCTTGGTTAAATAATTATTTACTTCGGTGAGCAAGACGGACAATTACTGTCTGTTGGCAACTTAGAACAAATGCAATAAGATGAGTGATGCTTTTTGGTTTTAATATCAAACACAGTCTGGATTCAGGTGAACTTAGTGAACGTTATATAAAATCTTCAAACAAATGTCTTATGCTTGTGTGAAATTCAGGAGAATGAAATCTTACTTCTTTTTTATACAGCTCAAATGAGCTAGTCTGTTCTCGTTATCATTCGAAAAATTTCCAAATGACATGAATAAAGCAATTCATTAAATCAGAACATATATTATTTAAGTATATGCGTAAATTGTAAAAAAGCCTACTATTTTACATAAAAATTGTTGTAGTATAAACTTTATAGAACAATTTAACGCTCTCATATTCTTAGCTTCTTTACAATTTCTAAATAATATTTTAACGTATTTTTGATAAAAATTTTAATCTAGATAAATCTCTTTTTTAATTAAATCTACACAAATATTCGTCCACGAATACCGTGTATAGAGCTGATCATTTTCAACTACTCTCTAAAAGACAAATGATGGCAACCATAATCAGTTCTTTCGTAGCAATATATTTCAAATCGCTTTTACACTTATTTCAGATAAATCGGTCCTTCAATTGAGCTCTTTGAAGAAATCTGTATTTTTCACATACGTGAAGAAAATAAAAAGGTACATGTCAATGACTGAGCGGAAATTAAATTCCCTCGAGCCAGATTTAAGCTTTGAAGGGGAAAAAATGTAGTTCCTCTATCGACGTACTTTTGCTTCTGACCTACATTCGATAAAACTCCTATTAAATTCATCCGAAGGTTCGAACATTTCGCTAGTTACTTCGATCTAGGATTTTTTTTCTAAATTTGAGAGCAAGTGCTTCGAATTCGAAACTCATTTCCTGTAAAGATTACACTAAAACAGAAATATTCGTGTCAACCTGGGATAAAACTTGATATATTTTGGGAAAATCAAAAAATTTGTTTTTCTTTACTTAAAATAAAATTTAATATTCTTTGTTTTATTTTACTGATTGTTTATTAAAGGCTTGTAGCAAAATGTTTAAGCCTTTTGAAGTATGAAAGAGAAATGTCTGTGGTATTATTAAAATTCCTTAGAAAAAATTCCTTAGAAGTTTCACGACAAAATTGTATACCATGATTTACATATACTTCGGTATGTTTTATGTGAACTAAGACAAATATTAACCGCCTGACAAAATTCATATTACATAGAATAGGGGCCCAAATATCGCCCATTTAAGCCATTATTTTAATAAGAGGACTAGTTTATGTGAAATTTGTCCAAAAATTGTTCCAATCTATTATCTGGATAGTTATCCAAAAATAAATTGAATTAAAACTCTAACGTATAAATTTGACATTCACCACAAAATTTCTTTGAGACCGCGGAATTTTTTCTGCTGAAAACAGTGCTCCTATTATCTCTCACTATATGTTTCTAATGTTGGCTGTGTTTAAAATGGATTGAAATAAAAATAAAGTGTAACTTACGTTGTAATCATGCTTTATTCATAAAACATGAAAATTAAGACAAAACGAAATTAAAAGTAATGCAAGACAGCTTTTTTGTTCTTTTAGGAATATAGTTAATGTAACCTTTTAACATTTCTTCCCTAAATAAAACATTAGAATAAAAAATAACTTAGGATCAATGCCAGGTGATAGGACATCGACCATGTATATCTTAAGGCTTTTTTTTAATATAGTGATCCTCAAAGGGCTAGGGCGATAATAGGAGTACTCACCTGGGCGATATTGGGAACAAACTTATACTCAAATACGGCGGTCTCTCCCTTCGGAATCGGATCACAAACCAAGAAGCAAACTACAACAAAACGTAGCAAATTATAGTCATTATCACTGTCTCGAATCACATAATATTATCACTTGAACCTTACTGATTATACTAAAAGTAATGAAACATTAACTCAACTTATACGAAAATCAGTTAAAATTCCCAGAGAAACAAACAAACACAGGTTTAAATGGCTTCCTCAAATAACTATTGTTTGAGAAAAGTTTTGTAGTTCTGGTAGTAACCACCATACACCACCACAAATCAAAAAGAAACCGTAGGGGCTATATTAGGAACTTAGACGATATTTGGGCCCCCTAATTTATATATTTTTCCTGCAGACTATTTTAAATCATGAATTATTTTTGCATTATAAATTTTGATTAAGGATTAATATTTAATCTTAGACATAACATGTAACATTTGACTCCGGGTTTCAAGAAACTTTCAGAGATTTTTTTATTTATTTCTTTTATCTTAAATTTTTGCTAACCAAACTTAACACACATTGAGATGTAAAAATAAGTACAGCAATTTTTCGACTATTCAACGTTATCTGAGATTGTCGCTGTCTTATAATTAAAAATTTCATATAATTTGGAAGGTAAAAGACCAATTCATCTCATTTGGAAGGTAAAATACCAAATAATCTCCTTTGGAAGGAAAAAGACCAAACTTATATATATTAGTTTATACGTATATATCATATTATTAAGACGTCTATAAAGGAAACAAAACACTTACTGAAGAAAAAAGCGAAAAGACGAAAAGAATTGTGAGGTGCTTATATAGATAATGCCTTACCCGAACGTTCATACGTATTCCATTTTTACACAGAAAATGTCAAACCCGCACGATTGTATGGGTGCGCTCCTGCATTTGAGGAATGCGCTAAATTTTTAAAATAATTTTTTACAGTACTATTAAGATATAAGGCTACCTATTTACTAAATAAATATTAAATTTAAATATGAAAATTTTTCCGGTCTTAAAGATTTAACGAGCATAATTCGTTTCAGAATTTCACTAGTAATGCGTAACGCTCGTTAAGCAAAACAATTTTTCCCGTATAAATTAATGTAAAATGCAATAACGCGTCCCATGTCGAAAAAAGTAATCAAAAAATTTTATGTATAGCGTTTATTTAAAGAATATTATAGACAGGATTATTAAGGAGCGTGAATAATCTTCATATTTTCTTTTATAGCAGAATTAACGGATAAGATGTGAAGAAAACAAAACAAAAAATGAAAATAATACGTTTATCATTCATGATACATTCTATAATTAGCAGGATTGAGTTCAATACTTTATTTAGAAATTTTGCTAATTTTTAAGGTGTTGTAATGTAAGGTGTAATTAATAAAGGTGTTGAGTTTTTATATGAAATAGATACATTCCTAATTCTTTTTTAGTAAGAATCTGTCTAGAGATATTTGTTTTTGCAGACGCTTCAAAATTTGATGAAAATGAGACACAGAATTATCATTAAATAGCCACTGTCTTATTAGGGTGACTCTTCTCAATGTACAATGAAACAGTTTCCAATGCTTTCAACATTTCTCTTATTGCGCTAGAAAACTGTTGCTGTGCAATTAATTCCTCCTCCTCTATCTATCGCTGTGAAACATATGGCAACTCCATAGGCTCTTAGGTAAACAGTTATTGGTTGTGCTCTTCCACAAAGTCATCGATATCGTTGATATCCACCTCCAGTCCCCTGATCATGGCGAAGACACAATCTCGTTGTCTATAGGCTCCACATGCACTGTCTCAAACCCCTCGAAGTCCCATTCGACAACGCTGTGCGTCCAAAGCTTCGTCCAAGCAGATGTGAGGATCCTCTTGGTATCCCCTTCCCATGCATATTCGATCATTTTGAGGCCGAAAACGATGTGGAAGTGTATTTCTAATATTCTATGAGCGGTCTTAGACAACATTTTTGATAAGAATTAAAGCAAAATAAAAGCTTCGTGGATATGAGAGTAGCAGACACAAAATCCGGGACTTCCTCTCATCGTCACTCGTTATGCAAAACGCCACTTGTTAAGAGAGACATTTTTTTAAAATTTATTTTCCTCGTTATGCGAGGTGCTCGTTAACCCTTCAGCACACGCACCCATTTTTGGAACATTAGCACACGCGCAGGGTCATTTGACCCCAAATTGTTCAACACTTATTCTTTATTTTATTAGCTATTTGTACAATGTGATCAAAGTATAAGAACATTTTTTCGTAAAAAATAACTTTATTTAAGACACAAATGCTATTTTGATTTAAGAAAAAAGAAAGTTGAACTTATATCCTTTTTCCCTCCTTTTCTGTATTCTTTATTTTATTAGCTATTTGTACAATGTGATCAAAGTATGAGAACATTTTTTCGTAAAAAATAACTTTATTTAAGACACAAATGCCATTTTTAATAAGAAAAAAGATATTTGAACTTACATCCTTTTTCCCTCCTTTTCTGTATTCTTTTCGTCCCCGCTGCACACGTTCGTACACTTCCATAGTCATAAAGTTAAAATAATCTGAAAGGTTAGCACACGCACGGGTGAATTTGACCCCAACGCCCCCAGTAAAAAGTGAGAAATCCCCTTTCACCGACTTTTGCCTTCTTATCCACTTCTTCTAGCTTCCCTATGAAAGTATAGGAAATAACAGTGGCAAGTGTTTAGAAATTCCCAGACTTTTTTTAACAAAAGAGAAAGGGTGGGGTCAAAAAGACCCCGTGCGTGTATTGACGGGTTAAGCGAGGTTATACTGTATTTCAAAAATGACTATATTTCTCTTGGATAATAACGAAACTAAATATTCTTGTAATGTTCTGGGTTTTCTACACGATTTGATTTTATAAATAACATACGTATGTCAAATAACCTTTCCTTATGCCGTTTTGGGAATCGCTTGAAACATTTATATTGAAATATTCTTATGGTTTCGTCGCTCATTCACATCGTAGGTTACTCTTCAAGTTTATGCTGAAACAACATACGTCGAATAACAAATATGTATTTCGTCCGAATAGAAATGTTTGGCAATGGCCTATGAATTACTGTCACAGGTCTTTACGTACTTATGTGCACTAGTTTTTATTTCTTTTGAACTGGGCTGTTGTTCTTTTTTAATGCAATTGATTATAAAAATATGATGAATGAGTTCATTAAGAGTCTCTGGTTCAACTACTAGAAGTTTCTTTTTTCCTTCTGTCATATACCATTACTTAAAGATAGAGGGTCTTTGGCGTAGTTAAAGCGGGGCGACAAAATCAGACATGCAGGAAATCAGTTTTATAACCAAGAAAAGTAGAGGTATTAGCTCAATCATTGATTGAGTAAAAATAGCTAATGTAATTAATTCGCATTTTTCACCTTTTGTCGGTAAATTGCCGGCATGTGAATGATGGTGGACGTGCGATTTTGCAACGTATCTACAGAGATCGTGGGGTGTCGTACGAGAAATTACATTTTAATTACGAGGGGGAAAGCATTTTATTACCAACATAATAAAATCTTTTCCCTGGAATTTATTATTAGTTTTTATTTTGGGGTTTATTTGCACTATGTGACTTGTGAAAGAAGGGAGGCCTATTGGAAATTTGCCAGGTGCGGCAAAAATTGCCGTTATGCCACTGTAGAGCGTATAATATATAATATATGTATTTTAATTTTTATTAGACTTTTTACTTTCCTTTGCCAATATTTTTTGGTGGGGAGACATTGACAGTATGTATTGGCAAAATCCATGACCTTGAATATGCGTGAAAGCGAACGAAAGTCTGAGATATTTGCAGTTGCATTTGTAAAACAAATACAAAAATACAAATAAAAATGACTCTGCAATCACATATCAACACTATGTCAAGAAAGCTCAAGTCCCTAATCATGTGAAAAGTCGGCCCGACTACATATTAAAAAATTACTTATTATTATTTCATTTTTATTTGCATGTAAATTTTTTTTTTTTAAATTGATCTAGCATCAAAATATTTTTATTCAGTTACCATTTCACAAACAAAAATAATAGAAAAGGCGCTCATTTTATAGATATATTTAAAATATGCAGCACTTCTAATAATTTAGCCGGTGTCTGTAATCTGTCTGTTTAGTTTTTGAATATGTTGTTGGGCCGCTTTCTGATAATGTACTAGAAGTTTCACATCTAATAATGTTAATCATTCAGACCTTTATATTCAAAAGTCAAAAAATTATTACTTTGAAAGACCGAAAAATAGGAGTTTAATTAAGATTACCTTTTCATTTGGTTTAAACATAATAATAGTTACAACAATCACATACCATTTAGCTATTTATAAACACATCGTAAATAACATAATCACCAGAGAAAATTATTTAAGAGTAAATGAAAAAAAAAGCTCAGAAAAAGATTTAGTAATTAAAGAATTTAAAAATTCTTTTTCCATGAATTCGTAAATATACCGAATCAATTACAGATTCATATTTTAATTTCGAATAATGAAAAAAATAAATATTGCCTTAAAAACCACCTAAGCAATGGAAATGAACTGTATTTTATTACATCAAAGGTTGGTATATTGAAAATATAATTTGGCGAATAAACTATTTAATTTATAAAAAATAGTGACATAATATAATAGCAATAAAACTGCCACCATTAAAGTGGGTAGGGGAAAGCTGAGGATAATTTTTTAACGCTTTTATTTAAAATGATTGTTTTCACATTTGTCAAAGGGTATCGTAACGTCAAACTTAAGAAAATGACAAATTCTCTCTTTTTTTATCTTCCTAAAATTACTTTATTTTAATCTCTCCTATAATTAGAAGCGTGAAAATTCTGGTTTTAATTTCGTCACTCAAGCAGGGCATAAAATGTGATGACCATCAGAAACAGGTAAATTTTCCAAGTTTAAGAAAGTGGAATCGTTTGGAAAGACCTATCCTTATAAAAATACTTTACCTGTTGCTGTTGTTGAATATATGGGACATTATTTTGTAATTTGTCAAATTCAAAGTTATTGAAGACATGCGTGCTGAAAATACCCAAGAACTCAAATGAGTGTTAATAAGATAATACGTTGTCCTTTCTCAAAGAATAAATTTGTTCAAATTGAAAATTATTCTTTAGGTATACATGATACCACATAAATATGTAAAAAGACAACAACAAAAAATAGAAATCTTTAATATAGAACCTGGATGTTGCCATGAAACGCCTCCATGAAAAAAGACTATAAAAATAAAATCTTACACTAATTTACAAAAGGATGAAAAAGACTTAAAAAGGAACATAAAAGAAAACAGCATGAAAAAATGGTAATTATCTTGTGTATGGAGCCGGAGTGTTCAAAAAAGTTAATATTTTTACATTAGAATCCCATTTTCTAAAAATGAAATTTTGCATACTCAATGTTCGTTTTCTCGTAAACTTCCGCTCAGAGTTATGCATTTTTTTGTTACACATTCTTTATGTTTCCTAATATATATTGAAAGGAGCTTTTTCAAAAAAACTAAAAAATCCCCTTTTTTATAATTATTTTTGTGTAAAAACACATCAAATTTCACTACGTGTAATACAATATTTTGTAAAAAATTCAAAAATTCAAAATTTACCTGGAACTCATTTCAGTGTGAGCTCTATGTAAACGAGTGTGAAAAGTGTGAGAAATATGTACTTCATTTACATAAAAAAATTTCAAATACCTATCTATATTATATTTGAGAAAAGGTGCATCACAATGCTCCAATTAGGTATTGTACGTATAGGGAGTTCCTACTCCTCTGAAAATGGAATATTGTAAAAGAATTTTCAACCAAGCATTGATGCACTAGAAGTATTAAATTTCGTATAATCTTTGGATCCCAATGACAAAACAATTTTGAAATATTTTTTCGAATTTAATTAGCAATAAAAAGATTGATTTACAATAACTGTTCGGGTATTTGAGAAATAATTGTTTCGAGTTGAAGTTTCCATTATATTTATAGTAATAATGTCTAATATATTAAAGAAAATGAAGATAATGAAAATTTAAAAAAATTAAAATACCCTGTGCTTGCTTTTATTTTATCCTCCATATTTTAGTTTTTAATTTCATGAAGATGAATGCTTCTTTGGTGTAAAAACGGGATTTCTACCATTCACAGCTACGTTTTGGTACACTATTAAAACTTCTATGGGATGTTAGAAGAAGGATTCTTTGCAGAAGAGCCCTTTTAACATCGATATAGCAGTTCTCTGCTAGATGTCAGAAGTTTTCTTTTGGCATCAATCGATTCACTTGTTACTGCAATGAGAAAAGTAAGTTTTAAAATCTTTTTAAAATTTTTTGTTATAATTTTTTAACAGAGGAAAAACATGCAATTTAAAGATTTAATGAAACAATAGAATCTTTGTGAGCTTCCGAACAACAATAATATTTTTCTTTTTTTCTGTATATTATATTTAAAACTGAATTTAATTTTTTTTTAATTTTTAAAAAATGCATGATAATATTTTTACAATAATTTTTAGGTTTTATTTTGTTGAAAGAATGATTTTTCCCCTGTGGCATTTTCGGAAGTTATCTCTGAGAAACTCCAAAATTTCCTTTAACTTATTTTAATTTAAAAATTAAAATATTTAAAAAGCGGTCAGAGGACTAGATGTATTTCTCACTCTGGAAAGTTTATTCGTACTAAATTTCCTTGCTTTAGGTCAACTGTTCTACCCTAAAGAGCGCCAACAGACACATATATATATTCGTTGCTATTCATATCACTTATTAATTATCTCGGAAATGCCCTATGTTTTTGATTTCTATGAGTTATATGATGCTTCAAACTTCATATATATTCTGAAGCATGTAATAAAAAAAATCTAAATTAATTACATTTCAAGTTACAGAAAACAATTAGTAGTCCAATCAACGAAGAATAAATAAAAATGTTTTTTGAATTTTTGGAATTTGGCTTAATTGTTAGGGGTATTTCCCTCAAAGACATATTAAAAATATCCGTGGGAAGCGCATACGCGGGGGATGCCAGAGGATTCAATGGGGGGGATTTCTCAGTTTTTCTTAAATATCTCGAAAACTATTCATTCTAGCGAAACGCACATAGCTACAAAGTTAAACTACATTAAATTTCCTTCAAAGAAAGCCCTACGTTTTGTTTTCAGACTCTGTATTCAGAAGCTAGAGGGGGATGAAAAAGTGAATGTTTCAAAAATTCCTTACTGTAATGGTAGAATCAATTAACAGTTCTGTAGCAACAATCTCCAGAAAAGCATCATACCTGTATAATAATTATAAAATCGTAGTATTGTATGTGGTGAGCATGGTGATGGTTTGGGGGACGACAAACCTACTTGATGAACAGTTTTGCTCGCCTTCTCCACAAGATCCCTTCTCCTCGTAGTCCAGTCAACGAAGTGCAAGAAATAAATCGTTTAGTTTTTCAATTTCGCTCAATTTTTGGAGGGATGACATCAACGACATACTAAAAGTCCCAACCGGTGGGGGTACGGGGGGGGCATGTACTAGCAAATGTTCTCTAACGGTTTTGCTATAATAATGACTAGCTAACATATTGTCAACTGAATTAGGAGCAAAAACTAAACATAAGTCATTCAGTCTACTTTCTGCCATTGTCTGGCCTATAAACCCCATGTGGGACATCATCATACCAAATCCTCCAAGCCTCAAAATAACTGTTCTAAACACACTATCATCCGACATCAAATCTACTATTTTTCTAGCCTTGAAATACAGAGGTTAATCAAATGTCACCAAGAATATCTTGTAAATTTTCTTTAGACTCTCTTCAGCAGCATATTTTTGAGTAGTGTATAACGTGTTGGCGTCGCTAGGTGGTGAATTTATGAACGACAGGGGTTTTACAGCATTTTTCTCAGTATTTACTGATCCATAATCCAGTTGCACGAAACCCTTCCATTCTGAAATCCCTGGCAAATTCGCGAAAGTTCTGTTGTGAGGATAGGTAATTACCAGACATCAACAATATTGGGAGGCAAGGTTCAAATATTTTGGAAGAAATAGGATTTAGCATGTTCAGGTCCTGAACAAAAATTTGCTGCAATGAGCTCGTCTTCACATTCTCGGATGTCACTATTTCTAGAACGCCTGGTTTGTCTACTTCTTCAGAAACTAATTTTAGACTTTTGATACTGTCTGTAGGAGGGAGTCTGTAGCATGGAACGGTGTAATGAGCTTAATGCCTCACATGCTGTGGAAAATATCCAAACCATCAAGAGTGGCAACATTAGAATATACATGGTCGAAAATATATTTATAGAATGCTCCTGCATGTGTAGGGTGTACCGGGTGATAGATGGTTGATAGTTCCACTTGTGAGAAGATGCTGTTGTTCTCGTTCATGAGAGAATGCACAGAATACCAAACATGACAGTAAATTTATCACGCTCTATGATCCAAACTTTCTGTTAGAAACCAGAGTGATAGCATGCAGGATAGGACACAGAAATGAACGCGGACTATGGTTGAGATGATAGCATGGGCAATAATTGTCAACTTCCTTCTCATTTTCTCATCATCTCCCTTTCTAGCTGAAAGAGAATCCATGAGTGGCCTGAAAATCTGAGGCGCCTTCTCCTCAGCCTCACTGCAGAAATTGTCACTAGGTGTGAAAACTGTGGTGTCATTCGCCATTAGCGTCATATCTTCTAATATTGCACCGGCGGTATGTATCGGTTCTCACTTTCGTAACCTGTAAAACGTGTTACATTTTGAGATAAATAGTTGACATTCAAATTTTATTATCATTCTAGTCAATAGGATTTTAATTTACCGAAACTTTCAATAATTTTTGAATAAACTATTTTTATGCCTCAGCGATACTCAATTCTTGATTTATTCCTTATACTCATTATGTATGATATATTTGAAATAATCTTATGTTCAAAGTTATCTGCAAGTAAAATTTTTGAGTCTTTTGTTCAAGTTCATCATTTCCTTCAGGAATTAACGTGCATTAAACGTAAATACTAATACGTTGCTTTATACTAAATCATTTTCCTGTCATTTCCAGATATAATTGCCCTAATAAGCTTGAGTAACAAGTGGACGTTTAATGAAAATACCAAATCTTCTTTCCATTCTTGCTGTTATACTATAGCATTCTTTAATGAAATGACGAACATTCGCGAAACTTAGGTAAATACATTGCTAACTAATGCATTTGTTTTAATTAGTTAAAAAATTTATTTTTCCTTAATATCTACTTAATTCTCAACGATGTGGAAATAGCAGACAATGAGCCAATATTTTTCCCCATTTCATTTATTAAAAATTCAAAGCTTCCATAGATTCAGAATTTCTACTAAGTTCAATTTCAAGCTTTAAAGAGACGTTTGTTTGAACAAAAAGTTTTAAGTTCTACTTCTTTTTACAAGAAGAAACAAACCTGTTCCCAGCCATTTTGTAACTCTAAGTGTAAAGTAGTTAAAACTCGTCAAAACGAAATTTGTTCAAAAAGAGGAGGGTTTCCTCCCCTTCCATTACGTTCGAAAGAACTTTCCCGCGTCACAGCCCCTTCTTAAAAAGAGCAATCAGGCACTGCTGAAAGCACTTTACACACTGTCCGATGATTTGAAAAGACCCTATTCCCTCTAAAAAAATCGATGAGCAGAAAGAGATATTTTCTAGCAATTTCGGTAAAATGGGAGGAGGGAAACACAGAATGTAAAAAGCTATTGTGGGGAGCATATGACAGGCATTTTTGCATTTTTAACACAATATGCTTTACGTGTTTGTTTGTTTGTTTTGTCTCAAAAGATAAAAACAGACTTTACAGAAAGATTCGCTTAAAAGTAAAAATAATTTACAAACTCTTGGTTCTTTTCTTAGGTTTTGGAAAATGTGTAATGATTTATTATTAAAGCGATTTATCAGAAACAGTATTTTTGAATGTATGTATGAATGTCATTCTACGATTTTCTTAAATGAAGATTTTAAAGTAACAATTTATAAATTTTTGCGCTGAATGCGATATTTAAATATATCCATGAATGCATGTAAAATTCTGAAAAAAAATCCAACCATCCTTAATGTTTTAAGACAACATTTTGATTATGAGAAGGAAGTTTCCTGATGCATTCCATTCAGAGATGTCACATATTTTATATTTCTCAAAATGTTCTTGATTTGAAGGACATAAGACGGACAATTCTAAATTAATTTCTTGAGGCTTTTAGACAAAAAATAAATTCAGAAGAAAGCAATGAGTATCATCACCATGAATAAAGTTGTTTAAAACAAGAAAACCATAAAATGCAGAGTGAAACAATAAAATTACATTGTATCATACAGTTCATATTATGTAATGTTAAAGTATTTGTATTCCATGCTGCTGTTTAAAATAAATTAAAATTATTTCATATTACAGTTTACTTAAAAATAAAAAATTGTGTCTTATCAGTCACTTATTCGCGTTAGTCACCATTGTTCTCAGAAACGTTTCTTTAATTATTTTATATCATAAAGCAAACTTTCATTTCATTAAATGCCCTTTTTCCTTTTCTAATTAAATTCATTCAAGCCATTTTGTCTTATCATGTACTTTACAACAGGCTTGACGTTCCGTTACTTTGGTCCATTAACAAAGCACATAAAGAAAGCTTGTTATTTGTAAAATTAAGAATTTTTGAGTCATCATTACTTTTTGATATTATATGATTTTCAGAATTAAAACTTATTCCGCCATTACTTTCGGAAATTAGAACGAATTTTTATCCCATCAGTAAATGGATCACGAATTTAAATAACTCTCGGAGCATTTATTTTTACAGAACGACCGAGATTGACGAAGTGATTATTTTCCGAATGTGTGCGATTAGCGAAACTCATTAAAAGAAAAGAGGTACTCTTGAAACAAAAGAATATAGTGGAAACTTTCTATTTTTAAATTTGATAATGAATTGCATGATGATGGTTCTCTTGATTAATGCTTATTATTTGGAGGTGGTTGTGAATTTATCACTATTTTAACGATTAGCCTCCAATATAAGCCATGTTTGATTTTTTAAAAAATGATTAATGTTATATTAATCAAAACCAGCCACTTCATTACCCATTGCAACTGGTACGGTTATTTGTAAGACGCATTGTCCAAGTACTAATGCGGAAATTTTTGAAATACCAAAACTCCAATATATAAATATTTTGAGATATTAGTCATTCATTTCAGGAAGGACGAAACCAGACATTTGTTATCCTATTAGTATCTTGTCTGAGTTCCAAAGTTAACCTGGTTGAATAAATTGGAATACTTTACTTAAATGATTTAGTTATATAAACCAGACTAAAACACATAAATTGAAATTGTCTCAGACAAACAATTTAAATAACAATTGTTATAGTGACACGGATTTGGAAGCAAATAGGTATGATTGAATTTCAGTTGAAGTTTTATCTTTGAAATGTTTAGTTAATGATAACGATTCCTGATGTGACTTTTGCACCGAATGAGACATTAAAGGAACTTTGGAGTGAATGCGTGAATGCAAAATGTTGCGTGCGCAGTATCCATTATATGGACACGATGCGATGCAATTTGGATTGGTTTTCCGTGGATATCAATTTTGTAGAATAAATTGGCAGTCCTGGTTTCTGCAATACGTTGCTTTCCCTAAATTTAATCATGAAGTTGGGAAAGATTCAGACATATCAGAGCTTTTAGCTTCACTTGATTCATGCTTGTAAAGATGGAATTTTGAAATAGAAACTTCAATAGTTTCCTGACGTACTATAATTTTAAAATCTTGTGCATTTGTGTCTTATCGATAACAATATACTATTACAACATTTTAAAAACTTAATTATCAGTCAATCATTTAGATTAATTTGATTCTATACCATTGGCTTAACTTGGTGTTGAATCTGAGGAAAAAATATTTTCATGATTCAAAGATAATTATAAAAATGAATTATAAATGATAGTCTAAAAAGTAGAAAAAAGTAACTTAAAAAAGATTTCTGCATCTTAATATACTAATAAAAGCATCTTAATAAGATTTTGTTTTTAGAAAATTCATTTTGATATTGCTATACAATATGACATGTAGGGGAATGTTGGATAAGACGACGAAGAGTGTAAGATGACGAATTGGATTTTTCTCGAAAGTTGCCCTAGATGAATACTCCGATTCTGCACCATCAGAGACCTATAGCGACCAGCTACACATGTCACACAAAAGATACCACCCCGTTATTAGTGTGATTTACAATACACGGTAATGTGTTTTTGAAATGTTTCTCCGCTTGTTAAGGGATAACATTCACGGAGTAAAAAGTTTTGATTTATATATATGTTATTCGTAAAGAGCTAATCAAAGCGGTTCAATGATGTATCATTTTAATTTTTTCTGATGAGCTGATCTCCTTCAATGTTTTTTTAGATAAAAAGACACAGCCGGGTAAGATGGCAAATTGGGTGGAGGGTAAAATGTCTAATCCATTCTCTAATACATGAGCTTGTTGTGCTACCTACGTGCCACTTGCCTTCCATGCACCTCATTGGCACTCAGAAAAGATTATCTCATTAAAAATGAGAAAGAGGAAAAAGGAAATAAACGAAAACTGTGACAGTTGAAGAAGGCTGAAGTTAATAACACTAAAAGCAACGCACATGCTAAAAACTCTACAAAAAAGTAGCTAAACGACACCTCTACTTCTAATATTCTGAATCTGAAGACTCAACCCATTCATTTGAATTTACTTACGTTGACGCTGATGACAATATGGAAGCAGAGGACATCGACAATGAAGAATGCATTATTTGCAATGAGCAAGGAAAAACAGAATTGGGATTCCAATGTTTTATGTGCAAGCACTGGCCCCGTTCCACCTCACCTTTAATGGCTTGGACAAAATCCAAGCCTGTGACCATGCAATTTTTGTAATTGATTTCATTTCTTAAGGTTTGAATCTAAAATTTAGATTAATAATATTTCATTTGCTTCATGCTGTTATTTTAGTCCGATTATGTTTGTTTTCTGTAATGTGCAATTTGTTATGATCAAGATGTGATCTCAACAGTTTTAGTTTTTTCATAGCATATGATGCTGCATTAAATTGCTATCTCAGTTCATCATCTTACACAACATCGTTCGTCATCTTATCCACATAGTCGGGTAAAATGACGAAAATTACTTTTCTAAAATGAAATTTTGAGGTCTCAAATTCGAAAACAAAAATTTTAAAAAAATGTAACTTTAATGTAAAAAGTTTCAAGAAGATTTTGCCGAAACAATAATCCTCCTGCAACGAGTATTGTGGTCAGGAAAAATCCCCAAATCTTAAGGTTGTCATCTTACCCGATTTTCCTCTATATGCAATGCATTTAAAATGTAATTAATTTTTAATTCCTTTATCCGCATTAGAACTACGTTAGTGGTTTGACGTCAAAAATCTTGTAAAAATTCGTCTTAATTGCGTAATCAATGTTTCAAATATTAATTCTCATGTATACCAAATTGTGTCACTTTAAAATAATTATATCTGTAAATAAAAAAGAAGTGCACAACTTTCAGGAACAATAAGATATTTCTCTTCATAAAATTGACGATCTATGGAATGTGATAGAAAAAATCAAAAATTTATTTTCTGAGGTATCTAATCTCTTAAAATGGAATAAATAATTTCAGATTAAATAAAACTTTCTAAATTAAAAAATAATAAATATAATTGAAAGTAACTTTCATAATATGAAAAATAGAATGTTATATTTTAACCAACAAATTCTAAAATCCAGTTAAATTTAGCAAAGCTATCTTTCTATGTTAAGAAATATACATTGACTACCATTACAAAAAATAAAAATGATGCAATTCTTAAAATAACCTGATAAATTAGCAGATAATGGCTGATTAAAAACTATGTTTTATATTGTTTCCTATTAAAATTTCCAACAAAAAATCAGCGAAATAATTTTACAGAAATATAATGTTATCATATGTTTAAATTTTTATAATTTAACACATTTTAAATTTATGTAATTCACATAATGTTGCTTTCAATTCAGTTCCTTATCCAATGTTATCATTATCCTACGATTTATTTCAGTAAACAGAAAATGAAAATATGTTTGCAGAACAATGCTTCTGAGGTTAAGAATCAAATATTTTCAAACTTACCATCCCTTCATTCTATAAGATGCGTCAATATTGATTAACTTGGAGAAGATATATCAATAGTAATTAATCATTCCCGAAGTGATGTCGTTGTATGCTACTGTTTGTTCTTTCAATGCTTTGCAGATAAAGCATTCTTCAACAGCTGTTATTTAATTCGGTTGCTTAGAAGATTAATTAAATATATTTTATGCTTTAGAAGTGTAAAATCACTAAAAATCGTCTGTTCTGCGTGTTCTTTCGTAAAATTCGAGAAACCCCCCAAAAGCAAATTTACAATATACTTATCAGTTTTCGTAATAAATCCAACAAATCATATTTATTAATCCTTTTTTTTCTTTTTAAAAACTTCAAAGTTATTTAAAATAAATTACAGAATAATTTAAGTAGAAACATCCATTCCATTATATTTCATTCAAGTGTCTTATATTCACTCCAAGCCGCCTCTGACGACTAGCTTGCTTATCAGGAATATTGGTTGTGTTTAAAATCAATTAAATCTCTTGTATTTTAGTTGTTATTGCTGCTTCCTTGATCAAGGCATTTAAAACTCCAGATCGTGATTGGCAATCCAAAAAAAAAAAAAAAAAATTAGGTGCTTCTTGGATAGTGTTTTTCTTGTAGTTATCTCTTCTCAAATCTAAAGTCTGCATTTTCAGCTGAGTTAAAGTTTTTTTAGTGTTGCTAAGTTGAATGTAAAAGCAGAAAAGGTGGAAAATGAAACTACTACTACAGCGTGTTAACAGTGTTGAAACATGAGCTTAAATCTTATATAACTGTGTGAGCGTAATATACTGAATAATTTAATAAATTACCAAATAAGTTTTACTAGAAGATTTTAGAAAATAAGTTTCTCTAATTTTTCCGAAGAAATGTATTTCTTATATCAACCACGAAAAGATGGCGACAGTTTTTCATAGGTGTTTAAGATAATATATTATTTATTCTGTCTAAAACAATGAATACGCACGCATTCAGCATCCATTTAAAATGACGGACAAGATTGAGCGAATGGTCCAAGGAAGAAGTGCGATCAGTAATTCGTTTTCTGTGTATTTAAGTAGTATATCGCTGACTGAAATTCATCTTGAAATTACTGCAGTACCTTTTCAATAACTGTAAACATGTATGGCAATGGTGTCGTAATTTTCAGAATGAAAGGATCAGCGTCTTGGTGCTTCAACCTCAGCGAATCATGTTGATGATCTTGATTCAACAATATAGCAAAAAAAAGATACACTCTGAATCATTTATCGAATTATGATATCATACTATTATCAAGGAGTTTTGCTATCGCATGACAACGGAAGACCACATACAGCTCGTCTCAAGCGAAATTTCTTCAAATCCTGGCATTGGGATAATCTGCCACACCATCCTTATAGTTCTAATTTGGCCCTTTCATTTCATCCTCAAGCTTAGAAAGCATCTTTGAACGCATTTTCCCTCGAATGATGTTAAAAAGATCAGACTCAGAATTCACTCAGATGATGTTCAACAAGACGTCAGAGATTGTTTTCATCGTCAAGACGGATATTTCCACTTCTTAGGCTTAGATTTACTAGGACGATAAATGCATCAATAAAGAAGGTGCGGAAAATAAGGTACATACTGTTCAGCAACGGATACCGAGGCTACCAATTTTTTAAGATTTTATACCCGAAAGGGGTGTCGGGCAATGAGTCATATGAGCACATTCCCGGTGTTCTTTGTTAGATCACGCTCAGTAAAATGTAAATATCACCCTTCCATTCTTCACTTTCCTCCTATTTTCATGAAAATAACTCCGCCAGGCGCATGCGCAAAAGCGCGGAGGGTTCCGAATCCGTTGCTAAACAATATGCACATTCATATACGCCAGAAATTCTTCTTTATTTTTATTTAAATTCTTACAATAAAAAAAATGGGGAACCTTGATTTCTGATATCCCCTAGAATTTACAGTTATGAATGAGACAATGAACATTTATGAATGAGATTACAATGAAAATTCGATAAACGACAATTAGAAAACAGAGTAAAACTAAAAGAATAAAGAAAAAATATAAATATCAAAATATATAAAGGGAAAGACAAGAGATGTTCAGAAGTAGGCAAAGTATGAAAATATTTCTTATCATTTGTTCCTTGTGGAGTAAAACTTAGAGGCATTTTTTTCATACTTAAAAGCTTACAAAATGTCATTAAAAAATTGCTTTTCAGAAATAAGCAAAGCGTTAGCAGGATAGCAAAGCAAACAGCAAGAAAGAAAGCAATTTTACTTCATTACTTTAACAATGGAAAAAGTGATTGAAAGATGTTATTGTGTGATGAAAAAGGTTTGATTAAATTATGAAATTGGTTTAAATTTCATTACATCAATGAAAACATGAAGAAATGTTTTTAAAATAATACTTAAAAATTATTTCAAAATTTTTTTAACACTCAGGGAAAATTCGGACGAAGAATGTACTTATATTAATGGAATGGCAATTCTTTTGAAATTTAAAATGGTTTAAAAAATTTTCTCGTGCAATAATATGTTCAGTTATTTCGGGAAAACGCCAAAATTTGACTTAATTTTTGATTAATTGTAATTCTAATTATAATTTCGAAAAAGATCTCCGAAGTACACATTTGCACCCTCCAAAGTATGTCTGTGCCAAATTTGATAACTCCAAGTCCAACGGCCAGTCATGTAGAGGCCAGCAGACATTCGGTTACCGTCCAAAAGTTCATCTAAAGTCATCCTTATTCAATCTGATCAAGATATTCAAATATTCCAGCTCTCAGGATGGCATCGTTCGCCCAAACACAATCAGTCACACAATTAAATCACTTCATCCACGTAATTACCAATAATTGAATGAATCTATTCACCGTAATCAGCCATTTAGGGGAAAGTGGGGAAAAACCGGGTGCCTAAGGTTCGAAGGCCTGTTGGAGCTAAACTATTTGACATAAAGTTTGTCAAATTTTGCTAAAATGTTCATTATTTATCAGAGTACAATGTATCTTCCTGGAAAAGTAATATTTTTACAACTTTTTTACTAATAATATTAATAATATATTGGTAATACCCCATTAGTGGGGTAAACCGGGTACAAATGTTAACTCTATGGGAAATTAGGGAAAACTAAATTTTCAGTGGAAAAGTAGCATGACATTTTATTTTATGCGACAATTTAATCATAAAACAATTTTTTAAGATTTAGCAATAGTTATAATAGTTGAAAATTTAAGAAACAAGACGATTTTTTAAAAAAATTTAACAATAATGACAATGTTTGATAATTTAAAAATAAAGACAATATTTTAAGATATAACAATAGTTACCGTAGTTGACAACTTAAGAATAAAGACAATAAATTAAAAATTCGTATCTAAATTAGCGATAAAAGCTGTTGGAATGAAACAGGGAACCTAGTTATTTCACTAGCGCATTGAAACACTGCTGATTTGGAAATTACAATAGTTCAGAATAGTGACAAAATGAAATGTAAGAATCTAACAAATGTTGTACAAAACAAGAAATGAGAAAAACGTAATAGACTTACTGAGTTCTTCTACAATTTCAATTATCCAAATCCAAAAGCATATGAAGAAAAATAATCCAATTCAAAAACAAAAGCAGAAAAATGTATTCTACGTAATTATTTCTTCTTTAAAATTCAAGCTAACTACGTAATTATTTCTCTTTAAAATTCTAGCTGTTAAGAGACTAACTCAGTCGAAGTAACAATGCGTTAAATAAAACCAAGCGATTGCAAAGACTTCGAGCAAAAGATTTTTAATTTTCATGCATTTTAAGTTTCATATGAGTAAAAATGAATAAAAATCTTTTATTTGCAAGCGAGCAAATAATTGAATAAATCAATTTTAATTCTTTTTCAATATTTTGACTAAAATAATTCTTTATATCATTTCACAAAAAAAGAAAATTTTGGAAATCGGAATAAATTGGAAATGCATACCACCAGATGATTTCACTCAAAGCTCAAATAGGAATGGCCCTCACAAACTATCAACTATCTCAAAATCAAAAGAAAATTCTCTTGGGTCGGGTATCCGTAGTTTCCCCTAGTACACGGTATTAACCCACTAGAAGAACACGGTTTTACCCCGCAGAGGTTACAGAAAACGAAACAGAACCAAGCAATTGTTTTACTAGATCTTTATTGTTTGATAGGATATAATTCCGTAGTAAACATATAATAAGACGGACTAAATATAGCTTTTATTAATGTAATGATTAATAAGTAAAGGTAATTTTAAAAGAAACGAACAATGGAGAGTTGACGTCATAAAACAAATAAAACTTCACAGACGAAGTAAATTCAACAACAACATGTCAACTATCATCATTCTTTTCTCTTCATTAGTAAAATATAAATCAGAATTTCTCCACTAGAAGAGAGAATTAATAACGCAAAATCAAGGTATCCGGTTTTGCCCCACTCTCCCCTAAATGGTTCCTTCCTTTCACTTTTCCTGCCAATAAAAATATTATATTATCAATCTAATCATTTCCGTTTGATCTCATGACAATCCTTTGCACTGTTCATTTCAAAAACCCGAGACTACCAATTTGGACAATTTTAATATGGAAAGAGGTGACAGTCATTTGTGAAGATGAACTCTTTTAAGGAGTTCTTTGTTTAGTCGTGAGATTCGTGAGATAAAGCGTATTTTTTAGTTAGTCTTTACAGGAAATCAGTGAATGAAAAAAATGTTTCTATATGCTGCTAAGTAAAATGTATTTATATCCCCTTCCCTTGTTTACTCCACCCCTATTATTAAGAAATCAACTCCGCTTGGAGAATGCTCAAAACCGTGAACTAAGAATGATCAGTATATTCTTCACTCTCAACCCTGTTTCCTCGCCCAATCCCTGCGGTTCGTGCCACTAATTGGCTAAGGGGAGGTGTCTCACCATTTTTCTTTAAAAACAGTTGAATCTTGCAAAAGATTGGGGGAGAACAAATTGCTCGGAAATTTCGCTGCCTTTCCAATAGTTTCCATTCCAGAAAACGGCCCTCACGCCATAAACCCCAAACTCACACCCTATTCCAGAAAACTCTGTGATACACTTTTTATTTTAATCTTATTCATGAAAAACAAAACACGACATAGTTTCATTCACAAATACATTCCAGCACTCGTATACAGCTTTTCTTTAGTAATAATTTCAAAGTATTCCATTAATTCAGTTCCACAGAAAATGCACACCATGCCATTGGAGCACCATTTTAGATCTAGTCTGGAATTAAGATTATTTTCATCAAATCATTGATATTGTGGTGTTTTAAGAGCTACAAAGTCTGACATAGAAATTCTTAGCTATAATGTAATGACTTTTAAATGTAATTAGGTTATACCTAGATTTCCGATACTTTATTTGACCAATGAATCTCCTGGCAGTATCTTCAAAATGATTTCTAAAAGTGTTAGACATTCCTCATAGACACCATACAGAATATTCCAGAATCGTTAGTTAAAAAGACAGCATAATCCGACAATAAATATTTGAATTTTCGAAGATAATTTAATATTAAATAAATCCGGTAAAATTTTATATTTAAATGTCTTCTGATTACTTGAAATGTCATAATAAAATTAAATTTAGAACCTAATAAAAATTTTCAAGTAATGAAAAATAAGAAAGCGGAATGTATCATTAGCATGTCCAAAAATATCTTTTTTCTCTAAGTTGCACTCCGATATGTTTCTTGATTTGTGGGAGATCAGTAGTAATCCATCTCATCTGATCATGGTAAAAATTACAATACACGTCTCAGAATAGCTTGTAGCTACCCATCCCCTCCATCTAGTCCTGACAAATGGACGGGTTTCCAATCTGTTACAATAAGCATAAATTATTACTCTATCCCATTATCTAAATTAAGATTTTTTTTATTTAAATCTTCCAGATACTTTTATTTTGTAAAATACTATACGTTTGAATTATTCTTTTAGCAAAGAATGTACCTGATTGAATTTATATTTAATTTTTTGAATTTCTCTTGATATGATATGACCCTATAATGTTGTTAAAATTACCTAAAATGCAGCATTGAAACATAGCATTTATAATATAATTCTGATTATTAATATCATTAATTGCGTACACATTTTTCACTTTCTAATCTATGTTTCTTTATTGGTATATATAAGAATATCAGCCTATTCAATGGAAAATTCGATGTTCAAATTCCATAACTTAGATATAAAATTAGAATCTGTTAAAATTATGCTCTTAAAAATATATTATTTTATTATACCCCGATTATTTAAAAAATATATTATTTAAAAAAAGCAATGCCAGAACGGAGTTCTGGTGCGTGCCGGCTCCACTACACTTCTAACCTTGAACTTTCTTATAATATATAAAAATGCCATCTATTTTCATTTTGATCTATTTGCTTGGTTAGAATACAATATGTTTAAGAAAAAACATCTACATTTCTATGCGTGGGAAAATTTATAATATTTATAAATAAAATACGTTCTTGTATTTACACTAAGAAACTGTAAAAACATATCATTCGGAATACATAAAATTAAAAAATAACCTTTCAACACATAAGAATAATGTATTTATTCATATCAACATTTGTAATATTGTAATATCCCTTAGCAAATTTCGCTTCTAAAATTCAAATCATTTTATGAATAAGAACTAAATTAACTGTTATAGTCTATTCCTGCCACTGATTTTAATGCTGAAATTCTTGCGTTATCAAATCAAAAGGTGTCCGATAATGATGATCAGGATTCAGTCCGAAATGCCTCTCGACATTACCTAAGCGCATTTACGTGATCAGTGGAGGAAAGACTTGGATTTTAATTGGGAGAAGTAATTATATGACGCTTTTAATTACTTTCGATAGGAAAGCACTCATAAACTTTGAATGGTTGGAGTCTTATAGAAGAGAGTGGGGTAAAACCGGGTACCCTTGATTCTGGCAATATCAGTTCTTCTTTCTAGCGGACCGATACTGAATTACACTCTACTAGTCAAGAAAAAGGAAAAGTCATAGTGGCATGCTGCAGATATTGATTTCAATGCGCCTGTGAAGGTTCATTTGTTTTAAGACATCAAATCTCTAACGTTTGTTTGGTTTTAAACTATCCTTACTTAAAAATGAATACACTTTTAAGAATAATTTTTAATACAGCTTATTATACGTTTACTAAGGATTTATGCCCTATCAAACAATAAGGATTTACTCCAATAATTGCGCGTTCAGTTTCGTTTTCTATAACCTCTGCACTTGGGGTAAAACCGGGTACCGGAAATGGAGAAAAGGGCCCTTGCTTATGTGTCCATGTTTAATCTATAGACAGACACCCGATTATAACTTATCTAGAGGATGCTTAGAACTCGGTATCAGGCCATCAACATATCTAAAATGCACTTATACTTGTTTGGTAGTGGATGAAGCTTGCTTTTTGTGCACGCACTGATCTTCACATCTACCCTGGTACTTATCTGACTACAGTGCGGTTTGGAAATAACGTCCTTGCACAGTGTGTTCATCCCATACTGGCAGCCATGGGCCCTGATTCTGTTCTCATGGACTATAATGCCAAAATTCCTGGGCTGCCATTGTTAGCTAAAACTTATAATCTAAAACACATCTTCATACGAATGTCTGTTACGATTTACCAATTCGAATTCCATTGAAAATGTATGTGATGTGCTAAGAAGGCGTTTGCATCACTTTCTGACTTTTGTTGGAAACTTTTCTATCTAAAAGCGTATTTTCTCCGTGCAGATATCCTAAATCGTCGTAAATGATCTCATTCTTGGACTGAATCGACACTATTGGTTGTGCGCTACCTTCAGATTTAAACACATTCCACTTTGACATACCTCAGCCAATGAAAGTTTTTGCAGTCAACATTCATACTGTTATCCTGCCTTATATTATTTAATTATTTATTGAAAGTTTTCTTTGTATATATTTCTAAATATTTCTTCTATCTTAAGCCATGAACTGTGAAAGTTTTACTACTTCTAATTAAATGATTTTCTTGTTATTTACGTTTTTTCATTTTGTTTCTTAGGTTGGGGTCATCAGTGTGCCGTGAAAAGTACAGTGATATCTAAATACTAGAAACTTAAAGGATATAATTAAAACCATATAAAAGCAAATTTGTTTAATCATATATATAAATTTTGTAGAATTACGCGTGAAAATATTAAACATATGCAAATACCATGATATAAATTTTACAACTGAGGAATCAAAAAGTAATGTTTAATTTTTTAAATCTAATACTTATCAATAATCAATCTGCCAATAAAATTAATCTTTTCCTTACGGGCGGTTCTACCAGAATTTTTTTTACCTTTGAATGCGAATCTTTCATTCCCCGCGTTCAACGCAGTTCTTGTGGTTTAAGTCCCCGTAGCCTAAAGGTTAAAATTAATGTTGATAATTTCCGATTCCTTGAGAATAAACTAAGGAATCATTAGTAATTTCTTCGATTAGAATTCTTAAGTATTTATTTTATGTTTCATACTTTATTATTAAATAGAAAAGCACCGAACAACATTAAAACTCAAAAATTAACTTTCTTGATACAGAAGAGTAACGATCGAACCAGAACTTTTAATTAAGAATATGATTGCGAATTTTAGTGAACATATTCACTGAAATGAATCAAAGTTGGATTGATAATGATAGGCAAACCGAAATGAATGAATTAAGTTTAATTTTGAATTCATAATCTCGATTAGCCTTTACTTAATGGAATATAAATATATATTAATAACTAAAACTCGTGCTTCTTTTAGAATAAGAATTTTCAATGCTTAATTTACATTTAAATCATCTTTGAATTCTTTGGAGACATCATTTAATTAAACAATTTGATTTACTTTTATACTGATTCTTCTAACCAGAAATCAAAATCATAAGTTCCTAAAGGGTTGTCATTCTCAGTAGCAGTGAGGCTCATTAAATTGACATTATTTCAGAGGAAGCTTTCTTCATTAAATGTCAAAGCTATCAAATAATTTTAAAAATCGCGTCAGTCTACTGATGAATACTATTAGTTTCAATAATTGCAATTTAACTACTACTACGCCTTACTAAGAGGTAAAAAGTTAAATATATCTCATAAGTAAAACGACACACAGTACTTCAACTAGAAAGATTAATTAAATAGCTGCTTGTAAATTGCTACCAGCTAAATTAAATGGCATGATATAAATTTATATGTTTTAAATCACGCATTTTATAATCACTCTCGTTTTGTTGGGATTAAAAATTTATTTTCGAATAAAAATAAAAAAACTTGATTTTGTAAAACCTTGGTTTTAAGGACACTTATTACACGATTTTATGCAGAAATAAAAAGAATCTTTCATTCTGACTCTTTAGGGTTAAGGGGCCTGGTACTTCCTGATTTGGCTCTAGTGTTGAAGAAAATAGTTGTCAGCACTTCAAGATAGTGTATACAAATATATATACACTATGTTTATGAGCTGACAACTATTTTATATGTATGTGTTTTTATCATGTTGTGTTTAATTATTAAAATCTTAAAATATAATGTTTAGTTTTTTATTGATATACAGTGTTACTATTATTAAAGTTTGGCTATTTAGAAAGAAAGGGGAGAAAGAAAAAGAATAAAAAAAATTAAATTTTCATTAGTAAGCTCTCAGTAAGAATAGTTCATCTGATATTTATTTTACCGGAAACTGTGCTGAAATTCGGTTCTGAAAATAAAGAATTTTATGTACGGGTTTTTGTTTTCTTTTTCACAGGACTCATCACTTGCACTACATGCTAGTGAAATCTTGAAAAAAATTGTACAAAAAAAGTTATTTTGAACGTGAAAAGACTTAGCGTTCAGAGTGGAATTTCGACAGCGTTTTTATTTAAATTTTAAAAAAGTTAAATTAACTTTTGAATTTTACATCAATAATAAAAAATTGCCAAATTCAATTCAGATATTCACAGGGCACCACTTAACTGCGAACATTTTTAACTTTTAAATAACTTTTTTGTTTCTTTTTCTTTTTTGGTTTTCACATAAGGCATCACTAGTACTACATATTAGTTAAATTTTGTCCCGTTCCCAATCATAGAACCATCTCTAAGGCCTTCTGAATTGGCTAATTTTAACTATCACAAATCTATATGTCACAAATACTGAGATTTTTAAGGATCAGTACATCCTATAGTGCACACGTGATGTGAGTACTAAAAACAAATGATGAAATCTAAAAATATTTTCTCAAATATGTAATGGTTGCTGTGTTTTTAGTAATACAACATTGTGATATTTCTCTTAAGAAATTCATCTAATTATATGACTCAGAGAATTCATAAAACTTTAACAACTTTAAAAAGCAATTACAAATTCTTCACTTGTATGCATTTAAAATATAAGAGTATTAAATAAACGTTTTGTAAACATTTTCCAAATGTTTTGTTTCCTGCAAATGAATTCTAACAAAATTCTCCTTATTGTTGAGTGTGAAGGTCGTCTTCACTGAAATTTCTGAACAAACAACAATAACATAAGACTAAATCTAAATATAATGGGTGTATGGAAAGTTTATCATTCCCTAAAGCAAACGAAACCTCATTAGGAATAGTTTCCCGAACACAAATTAAACTCCATTTTATGCTTCTGTGTCGATAATGTGCTGAAACTATTCGAAGATATTCTTCTTTCTTAGCAGGATTCTTTGAAAGGTTGGAGAACGACCAGCTACGACAAAAATAACATTCGGAAGTGTCTTCATTTAGATACATTCCTGAAGTTTTCGCACTTTCGCCATTGCTTGAATTGCTGGGGGTTGAGTCCAAATGGCATATGGAAATGTCTGAAAGGCTATTTGATTGATTCAGATGCAGAAGAACTCCAGAAGACTCGTCCCGCAAATTTCATAAATAGTTAAATGAAATAAACACATGATATGCCAATATTCTTTATTTTCTCTGATTCTCAATCATATTAAAAGTAATTGTTTGTCGTATTTATGAAAGTGAATACAGTGGAACCTCGCTTAACGAGCATAATTCGTTCCAGAAGCTTGCTCGTTATGCGAAACAGTTTTCCCATAATAATTAATGTAAAATACGATAATTCTTTCCTCGCCAAAACAAATACTCAAACATTTTAGGATTAGCGCTTATTAAAAGACAACTTTACATAATATTGTTGAGCAGCCTGCATCTTTATTTGTTGTACTTCTATCGAGGAATGAACCAATCTAGAATGTGGATTCGAGCTAAAAATATCCTAACGCTCAAAAATCACGTTCGCCTTCTCAAAAACGATTTTTTCATTCATAGAGTTGACGTGCAATTGCTTTTCGTTCATGCACATGAGAAGCAACTTATCAGCATCTCAAGAATACATAACCGTTGAGTAGACATTCTTGTCACTCCCTTTGAGGCATGTATCTCCTCATTCCTGCTCTTCTTGGGGATAGTGCAAATCGTTCATATAGACCTATTGTAATAGCGTGCTTGGTCAGTCACGCGCATACCTCAATGACGCTTTTCAATGACTTTACGTTTCATTTCGAATGCTATTTTTCTTCTCATATGGCTATCAACTTGTGTCTTTTTTTCGGGTCACTTTTGAAAGGGTTATTTTATTACACTTTATACAAAAAAAAATCATAAATAGTATACCTGAATATAAGTGATCATATGCGATACTAAGTCGCTAGCGGAATGAGTGTTAATTCAAGTATACTGACTAACAGGCGCATGAGCAGGGACTTAATCTCTCCTCGTCACTCTTTCTGCGAAACGTCGCTCGATAAGCGAGTCATTTTTATCCAAATTATTTTGATAGTTATGGAATTACTCGTTATGAGAGGCGCTCGTTATGCGAGGTTCCACTGTACTTCAGAAATACTAAAAACAATATCTTGGTTAAAAGATAATTCCGCTTAGTTCAACATTTTATGAAATTCCTTATTGTCAATACGGTCACCTCTATTTGGTGAAAGTAAGATCAATGGAGATTTGGTGTACATACATATGCACAGCTTCCACAAGCTCTTTGTACAGGAAATAATGCACATTAGTAAAAGAAACTATAGTAACAATACGTTTACAGAGCCAGAATAGAAAATTCATTAGATGTGTAAGGGGTGGCGGTAGGCCAAAATGTGGCGGTATTCCAGCATTTGATTTAAATCATCGATTTAGCAGTTGAAGAGAAAAATGAGCTATATCTCCAACATAACATAGACTTTATTACTATAAACAAGTAATTATCAACAATTTCAAGAACATTAGAGGTTTAAGAGGCACTTTCAAATGCAAAGTTTGGAACAAAGCATCTAGACATGCGTCTCCTATATATGAGCAGGACTTGTAAAGTGACGATTATAGAGAAGGTTATAGAGGACCAAACGGTACATTCGAACATGAAGTGGAAGGTGCCAACAAGATGTTAAAACGATGTTAATTGTTCAGAAAAGAAAATCCCCATATTTTTGGACACGTAGTCTAAAAAAAAATAAAGAATAGAGAGAGATTGAACGCTGGAGAAATTGAAACAGAACTAATTTCTCAGAGTCTACCAGTATATTTACCTTGTCTAATAAATAAAAACCATCTCCAAAGCTATTCCATTAATGTCTTCAAGTTCTAACTGACAATCTGTTAAAAATGACAGTTATAATGCAAAATCTTTATAATTGAATCATGTATCAAGTTTTTTAAAATGAACCATTTATAAACGCGTAGGGGATTATGAGTATAAAGAGGAATACAGCATTTCTATGTAGTGTGGGCCACCAGCCGCAGCCGAGTACCTGTAGATGGCGCTTCCATCGCCAGTGACGTCAGAGAATCAAGCTGCGGAGAACGGCAGAAGACGACGAGGCGGTATGAACGACGTTGGTTTGGTTTCTCAAGACCAGAAGACGATATGAAACGACGCGACGATTTGAAAGACGATATACGGTGCTAATGAGTGCCATCCTTATCATATGACGGACTATAACTGTTTCAATTGTACATTAGGGTGGGCCGAAAAACACTTTTTTTCCAAATCGCTATTCTAATAGTGCGGAAAGGGTTCTCTCTGGGCTCAATAAACACGGTGTAAAATATTTTTTTGATTGGATAATATCTTCTGCCCCCGCATCGCACTTGGATTTTAGAAATTTGGGTAAAAATTGCAATTTTTACTCGGTGTAGGAAATATAATTATTTTTCAATATTGATATTCTAATAGTGCGGAAGAGGTGCCCACTGAGTTCAATAAGAAAGGTGTAAAAACTTTTTTCGATAGAATAATATCTTCTGTTACCGCATCGCAATTGAAATTTTGCAATTTTTGAAAAAAAGTGCACTTTTTTATATGTTATAGAAATAAATCAAACACGAAAAATAGATGGGTACAAACACTGTTTATTGTTGTATTGTATTGTACAATTGATGATATTACCTGAAAATTATTAAATAATTGCTGAGTCATAATATATTATTAAAATATTTATTAAGGATATTGTACCCATAGAATGTTATGACATGCCAATACCAAAAGTTGCACTTAATCAGCAAGAAGAGGCTTGAAATCAGCCTTATCGAATTCAGGCATCGGGAAAAGAATGTGGATCTAATGAACCCGTCTCTATTTTGAAACCCATAGACCTTAATGGATGCTTCTGTCACTAACTTGGCACACTGTTCCACTGCCTGTGTGTCACATGGGAAGTGAACGAAGTCCCATTCTGGATTTTTCTTATCACGCACAATGGATCTAAATAAGGCAGTGGATATATTACGGAGGATTGGTGGAGAAGTAATGGTAATTGAAGACCAGTCAATCATTTCCTTATAGGCAGCTGCTTCAAAATTAAGTTATGCTGGAGAAAGACACGTACCGACCTTACATTGGAAGCTGACTTTCTAGACTTAATTATACGTCGTGCAGCAAGTCCTCTGATGTACACTCATTCATACTTCAACATACATAGCAAGATATTCTCAGGATGAGCAAAGAACGAATTTCTACAAATTACTCCATCAACGACGTCCTTGAGGTCTTGAGATAAATACCTGGATCTAGAAATAGTATTCCACACATGCTTAGCTCAATATCTAAGAGAATGTTTATACTTTATATTAAACCAGTTTGGAGTGTAAACTTTCATAACAAACTCAGCGATTTGATCAAATTCAAAGAAGCTGGAGAACTAACATATAATCTTAGAAATCTGGTGGCTGTTGTCAGCCAGAGTGAATGTAATAATGTACCAGGACTTCGTCTAGCCAGCTCATTAGAACAATTTCCCAATCGCAACGCTTGAGATATTTCTAATAAGTACATTTGATCTTTGCTTAAGTCACGTCTATTAGTTGTTGGTAATTCGCCGTCAATAACTTCGAAAGTTGTAATTGGCAAAGTTTCACATGTAAGGAGCGCCTCCCCAAAATTACCGGAATATTGTTTTGGACCATTTGTTGGCACATCCAACGTTTCAAACAGATGCCTCAGAGTATGCGTTCATTAAAATGCAGGAGACATATTACCCACTGCAGAGTTTTACCAAGTTTCAATTCCAAACACCGAATTACACCGGATTTCCAGCCGGTTTTAACAGATGTGCCGTCACAGCCAACTGCCAAATGTTGAGAAAGATCTCTTCTGATCCCGTCAAAATATCCGATAATAATCGCGGAAATCTGTTTTTTGCGGTGCCAAATGATGGACTCAAATGAGTAATGTAACGTGAACCCACATCTTCAATAAGACATAAACGTTCCTCTTTTGCTTTTCTCGAGTATCTTTTAGTATCTACTCTCTCCTCTACCAATGTAGAATCTTTACGACCATCGAAATACAGCCCCTTCAACGGTAATGCCTGAGCTTCACTTAAAGCCTGGAATTCTAAATCCTTTCTAACTTTAGCCTTTTCCCTTATCAGCTTGTTTCCGTCAACCATCAAATCTGAGTTGTTGCTAGTTATGAGACCGACATCGGGAAGAACGCTTGAAGCAATTGCATCTACAGCCCGGTCCGAGACGCCAAACCTGTCGCCAACCACAGCAGTTGAAGGGAGGCCAAGTCGCATTTGTGATGATTTAGCTACAAACGGAGTTAATTGTTTGTACTTAGAATCAGTAAGAGAGATTAAACGGTTCGATGTTGATGGTTTGTAAGTGTTCAGATTTAAAATTACTTCAGATACATCTGAAGAACAATCCGTTTCTTCATCTTCATAATCTACATACTCTGTGTTAGACGTTGCTTGTGTATGATTTAAATATAAATTGTGAGCCTTTCTATCAGCAATATTCCGAAGTCGCTTCCTGTATAAAAAGACAAGAAAAAGTGTACTTTTTTACAAAAATTGCAAAATTTCAATTGCGATACGCGAACAGAAGATATTATTCTATCGAAAAAATATTTCACACCTTTCTTATTGAACCCAGTGGGCACCTCTTCCGCACTATTAGAATATCAATATTGAAAAATAATTATATTTCCTACACCGAGTAAAAATTGCAATTTTTACCCAAATCTCCAAAATCCAAGTGCGATGCGGGGGCAGAAGATATTATCCAATCAAAAAAATATTTTACACCGTGTTTATTGAACCCAGAGAGAACCCTTTCCGCACTATTAGAATAGCGATTTCGAAAAAAAGTGTTTTTCGGCCCACCCTATTGTACATAGCTGTAAATAATGAATCTTCAAAATGTAAAAATCCTGATAATATAACGAATTAGATTGATTAACTGTGTATTCTTTTATGGAATCAATAACTCTTGCTTGATGACCGCCTACAGTACTGACCTCTTAACTCTCTCGCTTTTAACTCATTGAACTACTTACTTCGAGATATATCAAGGAGCTACTTGAGCAAACTCTTCTGAATGTTGAAGACTTCATTTTTAAAATTTCTTCTTCCTTTTTCCTCCTATTACTAATTGGCAACGAAACTTATTATATAGTTATAGGACACGGATCCTTAAGTTTGTTAGTATTCATAAAAATTAGAAAATTACAACTTTTCGCATTAATTTCAAGTTTAAACAACAGTTTTCTCAGCTTTAGAAATTTCAGTAAGTCAGGAAACAATAGTCTGGTCGTAACTACGGTATTGTAAACACAGAATTGCCATTTCTTGTACAAATTTTAAAGATGATTTATTATGCGAATGAAAATGCTGCATGTTGAATTTAATCAAGTATTTAGGATATTATTTCTTTTTCTGTGAAATTACGATGGACGGAATGCTAGATTTTCGTCATAAATATGCATCAACACTGAATCAATTATATTATCAGTATACTTTGAGAAACTTCAAAATGGGATTTATAAAAGATATTTACAGATGTGTACCTATGTTACTTAAATACTTTAGTGGCTTACGTAATTTTAAAAGTCTAATTGTAAAGAACAGGGTTTGACAGAAACGTTAATGAGATAAAAGTTTTTAAAAATGAATTAACGTTCCTATATGTTTTGTTTCCTCACAATATTTCAATATTTTATTATATAACTTAAATAATTTTTTCAATCGAAATCAAGCTGCTTTATTCAAAACTGATTTAATATAGCATCTAGGTTTCAAATATGGTGAGTTATTTATTTTTAACTTTAATATAAAAGACAAATGATAGCAACCAAATTGAATTCCTTCTTGGCAATTTATCTCCAATCACATTTACACTTATTGGATATAAATCGGTTCTTCAATTGAGCTTTTTGAAGAAAATTTGTACTTTTCAGATATTTGAAAGAAATAAAAAGATGCCTTTCTATGAGTAAGCGGAAATTAAATTCTTAGGAGCCGGATTTAAGCTTTGAATGAAAAAATGTAGTTCCTCCATTATCGAACGTTTGACTCCAGCCTACATTGGATCAAGTTTCTATTAAATTCATCGAAGGGTTCGAATGTTTCGCTTGTTATTTCTTTTAGTGAAGTAAGAAAATTGTTGACTTTTAAGAGCAAGCGATCCGTATCCAAGACACATTTTCTACAAAGATTACATTTAAATACAACAGATCCTGCCTGGTTGGAACAAATTTTAATATCTCTGAAAAACATCTAAATATTTTTATGGTTTAAATAGTATTTAAATTTTAATATTTGTATCAATTATTGATTAATGAAAGATTAATTGTGTGTAGCAAAACTTTTAAACTTTTTGAGTTGTGATAGTAGAAAAAACTCGGTACAATTAATCTTCTTCTGAAAAGAGCAATTTAATAACAGGAGTTAAGGAATCATAACATTCTTTTACATTTGAAATAATAGTTATTTGAACAACACTAGTCGTTAATCGTACGGAATAATTTTCAACACCAAAATTTAAAACATATGTATCATTTTACTTTTGGACACGCATTAAATGGGATGACATTATAATTTTTTAATTGTGACTTATGTTTACTTTTAAATATGACATGTAAAGGATAAAAGGTATGAAAGGACAAATAAATACAATTAAGTTAACAAGAATTAGTGTTGTAGATAAAAATAAAATAGTAATAATTCTTAATCTTCATTTTTTAAACATGTAAATTTCAGCATCAGATTAATATTGAAAAATTTTTCACTATTTCAAAAATTGTTTTAAAATAAAAGCAGCACCAGAGATATTTTTTAAGCATCGAAGAATGTACTGTCATTCTTTACTACTTTTCTCTGAAATTCATTTCTCAGAATTCAAAGAAATCTGTAACCTAATATACAAAACATGGGTATTAGGGCATGCGTATTATGTCCACTCATATGTCTATGATTATGTCAGTATACTTCGAAAAAGTTGCTAATCGGTGAGAAATTAAACGAGGAAAAAAAGCAAGAAAATTTATTGTCTTCCCGCAACGGCCTTGAAAATTAAAAAAATTGGAGAAAATCGACAGATTTTTTAATTTAAACATTTTTCCTGTCTGTTTATTATAAGATTAGCTGTTAAGTACTGACCTTCTTAAGAGTAATAAAATTTATTTCATCAAGATGTGTTCAGAATTTCCGGTGGCACGTACCTTCCAATGTTCCTCTCAAAGTATGTGAAATTACTTCAATATGCTAATTTTAAAAGTTATTTAAATCTAAAAATATATCAAATTCATTTATTTTCTTTGTTTATTGTTACACAATGCGAAACTAAGCTCCAAAATTACAGTATTATTCGTAACTTAAGAAAAAATGGCAAGAATGCAGAAAATAATAATAAGTAAAATTGTTTTAAGACCTTTAAGGAAACACTTTAGCTATTAAGACATCTCTATGTCTCTTAAATTTCTTCCATGGAATTATAGTCTTTCTTCTCACCAAATGATACTTGGAAGTCTGATTTATAGGAAAGTGCGGGTAATAGCTTCGCTCTTAGACTTCCACAAACTTTTCGTGATGTTTTCGATCAGCGCTGACAATTAGATTTTGTGGGTCTGGACACAAATATCGATTTAAGCTTTCGTAAATAAAATTTTCTATAGTCTGAAGAATGTGATTTCTCAAAGAAAAATTCTTATATCAATGCATTAAACCACTTTCGAACTTTTTTCATTAAACTTACTCTAAGCAAACATAATTTTTTTTCAGAAAATAAAATTGAATGGGTTAAATTTTATTCAGAGTGGGAAGTATTTCAAATGATTAAATATACTAAGAGTAATTTTTAATGTTGTTTACTGCTGTTCATTTATTTTTAATGTAGGCAAAGACAATTTATTATTTATTTTCTGTCTAATGTTTTGTAGAGGTGGGGGGCTTGGAAATACAGGAAATACATTTGTCTATAATTTATTCTCTGCTAATAATTTCTGATCTACGTATAAAATAGCTGGGAGTGTTGCCCACTAGTCCCCGGGCACACGTTTGGTTTAAACACACTGTTTCTGATACCAGTTTAACATATCGTTCAACTGCCTGTAGAACGTAGAAATGTTCGATTTAATTCAGCAGACATAATAGGGGAAATGATAATGTTTCGCAACAGTGGGGAAGGAGTTAAACTGCAAGCATACATTTGAGTAATTTCCGTATACTCCGTATATTGAAAATTGAGTTTTAGCACTCCGAAATTTGTGATCGTTTTCCTCTTAGCAATTGACTGCTTCGTCTTTAAAATTTGTCTAATGCCCAGTTCTCTGATGTGTTTTCTCTAATTTAGTGTCATGATCAGAATAATATATTCAGCTTGGGCAAAAGCGTTCGTTTACAGGGTTAATAGATTTAAGTAAGTTTTCGGAAAAGTAGCAAGTTATGTAAATTCCCTCAAACACGTGCGTTGGCTCTGTGAACTATTTTCTGGTTTTAATATTTAACAATTGTGACATAGACGACTTCAAAAAATTGTTCTCATTAAAATAACCCACCAAGTACTTTCTATGCTGTTGTAAAATACATGAAATATGAAAAATGACAATGATTTCGAATAGCCAAAATTTCAATAACTTTGCCGATTTTATGGTAGCTGCAATGCCAGTAAGATACCATTGATCCTTAATGAGTGCTTTTTCATCAAAATTGGGATTAGGTACGTAATTTCTGTGATTTCCCTGAAATCAGACTTCCATGTATCATTTGGTGAGAAGATAAAGTAAATTGCCAAGCAAGAAATTTAGGAGAGATACCGATATTTTAATAGATGAAGTGTTTCTTAAAAGGTATGATAATTTTTAAAATTATTTTCTGAATTCTTGCTATTCGTTCTTAAGCAATGAAAAATATTATAATTTCGGAACTTAGTTTTACATTGCGTTACAATAAGCAAAAAAGAAAATAAATGAAGTTGATATATTTTTAGACTTAAATAACTTTTCGCCATGCATATGCATCAGTCTCTTGCAATTCACCGACAAAATTATGTAGGAAGAATGTGCTGAGGGTTATGAAATAAAAATTGCTTATTGAAGTAATTTCACTTATTTTTGTCAACCTTAGAGGGAAAGTGGATTTTTGATATTTTGGAGGAACATTGGAGGGAATGTGCCACCGGGAATTTTGAACCGATTTTGATGAAATAAATTCACTAATCTAAACCGGGGTTTACACGCGCACAGTAATTAAACACCAGTAAGTTGACGCATGCGCAGAATCATAAAAGTTTTAACCGGGCCAAGGCAAGTCTATGTCCGAACCTGACAGCTACATTCCATTTTTCGGTCTTTTCCTCATTCTGCGAATGCGTTTGGAGAATTTGGGGTGAAAATGGAAAATTTTTTGGCGTTAAACACTGAACTCTATAATCGCATAGATCTCCCGCCATCTCTCTATGTTCCACTGTCAACAATCATTAAATTTTCGTTGAGATTTTCTTTTTCAATACTTCTCCTAATTTAGGTATGATATATTTTAACTCGTTTATTTAACAATTTTTCAATGCTTAAATGGTAGGCAACAAATATATATATATTATCTTAAATAAATAACTTTTTGTAATTGAAGTAACTGTTTAATCAAATCGAGGTATGAAAAATGAAATTAAAGCTTTCTTAATTTTTTATATTGTTTCCAGTCTAAATTTTCAGGAAAATAATACCATACTTCCTTTGTATGTTGTAACTTTGGCAAGTTTATTTGGCTGTTAGCGAACATTTTTGCCTATTGTCACATTATAAAATTGAAAAATATGTGTATGCAAAAGTATTCCTTTTTCTATATTTAGAGTTAGTTATCATTTTGGTACTATTAACTCATAAAAAAATTAATAATGTAGTGACTTTCTTATTATTTCTACAATATTCTGTATTTTATATTTATATTCAGTTTGTCATATCATATCAATCATAGTGAATTCTAGTTACATTTGCTGCTGTTGCTAGTGTTATTTAGACACTGTCACCGCGTCAAAAAATTAATACAATTGTAGCTTTTTGAATGCTTCTATATTCCGACATTATGGTCATAGTGTGCTTTTAATTATTTTATTATGTTCTTTATAGTCAACCACACAATCTCATCACATATACCCTTCTTACTTTGTATATACCGGAATGAATTATTTTTTAAGTGCAATATATTGTATTTCCAAAGTATATATTCAGAATTTTATGAGAAATTAAGTGAAAAGGAAGCTAAACAGATAATAATTTTTATTTTTACTAATTTGTTCATTTTTAGAATTCAAGGCTGTTTTGACTAGTACAGTGAGTAATAGAGAATATTTTTAAATAATATTTTGTATGTCCAGGAATGAACTATTTTCTAGTGTTAAGAAATGCAATATATTGTCTTTACAATGTCTATATTCAGAATTTTATGTATGTATTTGTATATATCATGGAATAGAGTGGATTCACTAGAAAGAAAGTTTGAGAAATTAAGTGAAAAGGAAGCTAAACAGATAATTTTCATTTTTAGTGTTAATTATTCCAGCATGTATATTTTGTTCTGCTTTTAAAACTTTTGATCTTCATTGGACAGTATTCTTTACTCGGAAAGGCATTCAGAAAATTGTCTTTGTATTTAATAAAGCTTTATTCTGTGGTGTGTTTCCAAGTTTATTGATCCCCATTTTTTAAAATATACTGTAGAATTATTCATTATGAGATTTTGTTAGAATACATAGTAGTTATTTTTAGTAGGAAAAAATATATTTCTTATTTTTATTTATAAAAATTTGAAGTTGGATATTTCCTTAAGAAAATGTTTGAATATGTAATCGACAGTACAAATTAATTCATTCATTGGATATATTGGATCATAAACTATTTTGATGCATGTGAATCATTTAACAGTTGTAGAAAAAAATTGATAAGCTTTAGGACTAATCAAAATCAAAATTCAAAATTGTATTATTGAATCATTGTAAAAATCAACAACAGTACAAGAGAATTTCAACCTATGCATTCTCATATTATTCCATTTTAGTCATTCAATATTGCTAGTAACTACTTCTTTCTTGCTTATTAAATTTGTTGAATTGTAATGTTTTCTTGTTTTATGAGCTGCATGTTTTATTTTAACAATAGCAAAACTCTTATTGGTCAGATAAATTTAAAATATCCAATATATAATATGTTAAATTATGTCTTATATATAATGGAAAAGAGTCTTATATTTGCAAAAGGATTGTTTATATGAAAATACCAGGTGTATTCTTTCTTTGATAATATGCTTATAACACTTTTTGATCTTCATTGGAACAGTAGGGGAAACCAGGGTACAATGGACCACCCCTATTATTTATTTTATTTTTGGATGTTTCATATTTTGGAACATCGATGCCAGGTCTGTAGTGCTAAAAAAACGTTAAAACCATGGGCCTAACTGACAATTAAGCCATGCTTTTCTTGATTGGTGATTTGTAGTAGATAAAAGTAAATATCGTCATGTTATTTGAATGAAATTTTTTTCTTGTAGAATTTTTATAAGCATTCAGTAAAGTTTTAAAGATATTAGAACTAACTACTGTAATCTACTTTAAGACAAACATATCAGAGAATAATATTATTCATATTTCATAAGTGTTTGCATTTTTCTCTTTGATTATTTGCTTCCACTGTTCAAACAAATGCGGTTTATTTTCTTAATTTGTTAATAAATATTTTCTGTGTTTGCATGTATTTACATGGTGTTGAATCTTTTTTCTAAAGATTATATAGGAATAAACAGAACTAAAAAATAAAGGAAGTGATTGTTTTAAAAAAATTCTTTGCCACTGCTTATAATTGATGCATCTATAGATTAGAAAATATAATCTGTCATAAGTTGCATTGAAAGTATATAATTTTTATCTGAAACAATAAAGCAATGTAAGTTTCATTATTTTATAAAAATTCGACTTCATCTCAAATAATTTGCATTGTTCAATTTTTATTTTTAAAATAAATTCAAATTAATAATTAGATAAAGTGCCTAAAAAATCAAGCCTTTTCATGACTGCAGGAATAAGTAGAGAGAAAAAGGCATCAGAATAAAATGCTTTCTTGCAAATAAATAGGTCATATTTGGACACTACTTATTAGGACATTATTGGACTTACTGATATAAAAATTATTTTTTGTATAGAAAATTATAATACACAAAATTCTTATATCGTCTTAAATGTTTTTTACTTTAAATATTGCTCATTAATATTGAAGTCCAATAAATATCCAAATGAGGTATGTGAATAAATTAATATTGTAAAATATCAATGACAAACATTATATTTAGCTGCAAGATATTCCTATAGGATCCCCTTGATTTATTTTTAAAATTCATAGTACGTTCAAATAAATTAAAAAATCTTCTCTAATCCAATACAAAAGGGCTTTAGTAATATTTTTAAAATCAAGAAAACATTTGTTTACTACGAGGTCTCTATGATATTAGTTTGCTCAAATTTTGTCGCTTTCAAAAAGCAAGTGAAAATAAAATTTCAGCAGAAGTCATATCAAAAAAAAGATGCTCCTATAACTCTTAAGGAGTACAACAATATTGCATCAAAAGTTTTAGAATTCATTGGAATTCACTATGATTTCCAACATCTATAAAAATTGAATTGGTTATTAAAGAAAAACAGACAAAAATCACAAATAATTTCATCTTTATTTAAAAATTTGGAATAGAAAAATTCTGTTACAAGAAGAGTCCTACTTTTGTTTGGGAAATAATATAAGTATATTTTAAAAAGTGGTGATCAATAAACTCGGAAACACACCGCAGAAAAATGCTTCATTACATAGAAAGACAATTTTCTGGATGCCTTTCCGAGTAAAGAATATACTGTTCCAATGAAGATCAAAAGTGTTATAAGTATATTATCAAAGAAGGAATACACCTGGTATTTTCATATAAACAATCTTTTTGCGAAATATAAGACACTTTTCCATTATGTAAGACATAATTTAACATATTGTCTATCATGTAAAAAATATGGATAGTTTAAATTTATCTGACCAATAAGAGATTTGCTTCTGTTAAAATAAAATTCATTTAATTCATAAAATCAGAACATATTATAATTCAGCAAATTTAACAAGTAAGAAAGAAGTAGTTACTAGTAATATTGAATGACTAAAATGGAATAATATGAGAATGCATAGACTGAAATATTTTTTTTTACTGTTGTTGATTTTTACAATGATTCAATAACACAATTTTGAATTAGATTTTAAGAGTTCCACAGCATATCAAAATCTTTTTCTAAAAGTTTTTAATGGTTCACTTACATTTGAATGCCCAGAATTTAAAACAAAAATGCAGCATTCATGAAGTGGATAAAATGTCAATGTATACTGCAAAGTTTGATAACAAGATATAAAATACTTTTTCTCATCAATTAAATAACTAAACACAATTTTAAAATATAAAAATATGTGCATTTTAAATTTATCTAAACAATGAAAGATATGTATACTTGTAGTAAAAAACTTACAGAATATAAAACATGATACACAGTAATAAATTTAATAAACAAGGAGGGATAGTGTTGGCGCCTTTGAACTGTAAATTCGCATCTTGGCGATAAATGGTTGCCAAAAATATGTGAGCGCGCCGACGCGCACCTTTACTACACATTCGTCTTGTCTCTCTCTCTCTCTCTCGTCTGTTATTTAAAAACCATGTATATAGTTATGTGTGTGTGATCGTAAAATAAATGTTGTGATCGTGAACAAGGGCTATGCTTGCACTTTCTTATTCGACGGACATTGAAATACGAATTCCACTCCACTGCTCTCCATGAGTTTGGACGGAAACATTGGTCCGACTCAACGGAGTTAAATCATATTTTGCCTATGGATAAATTCTTTGTTAAGAAGTAATATCGTTTCGTTTTGAAGCAGCCCTTGTTCAGTGGACTTTCGTCAGTTCACACTTCTAACGTTCCTTCTGATCAAAGCGATTCCTTTGAAAAGGAATAATATATTTTGTTTGAAGGAATAAATTGCGTCTCGTCATGACGATAACAGAAATTAATCGTAAGCAAACGGCATACAAAAATAAGCTGAAAAAATCGAACAATACGTTAATGTATTCCAAGCTATAGACGAAACTGAGGATTATATCGAATTAACATCCAAGCTGAACAGTATAAACAATATACTTAAAGAACTGGATAACCTCCAAAACGAATATTGTGCTCTTCCTGATAAGATAGAATTGAATAATTCATTGGATATTCTAAGCGATATGGAAGAAGATGCAGAAAAATTCAAGGTAAGCATCCTTGTATTTTTATCGAAATATCAAGATCAGAAAACAGAAAACTCTAAATTATCTCCAAAGAGTCATATAAAATTGCCAGATCTTCCGTTACCCACGTTTAGTGGAAAGTTCCAAGAATTCGAAAATTTTAAAACACAATTTATGAGTGTTATCGGAAATAATGATTCTTTAAATGAATCTCAAAAACTAATGTATCTAAAATGTGCTCTTAAAAATGAAGCGGCCTTAATACAAAGCGATCAAGATAACTTTGATTCCCTTCTAAAGGCGTTGGAAAATAGGTATGAAAATAAAAAAACCTTGGTTGACATACATATATCCGGTATACTTTCGATTAATAAATTGCATAATGAAAATCCCACTCGAATTAGATCACTAATCGATACTGTTCGGAATCATATGCGATCTTTGAAAAAAAATCTAAAATTAGAATCAAATTCCTTGTCAGATGCAATTATCTTACATGTATTAAATAATAAAATAGATAAGGAATCTCAAAGATTGTTCCAATTAAGTTTGACAACGACCCAGTTACCTAGCTTACAAGGCTTTCTTTCGTTTTTAGACTTAAGATGCATTCAACTAGAATCAGTTATTAAATCGGATTTCCCTTCAAAAACTATTCCGATAAAAAATAAAAGCACTTCCGGTGTAAATAATTCTCACTGGAAATCTTTTTTGACTAAAGATAAAAATAAAACATCGACTGTCGTTGAATCCACTTCTAATCAAGGTCAGAAAGCATGCGTCATCTGTAACCAATTCAAGAAACATTCTGTGTATAATTGTGAAATGTTTTTAAATTATCACCGCATCATGGTGTTTTAAGTCCCGATTCCAAATCCACACCGCTTAGGACTGTTTTCGATGCGTCCTGTGCTACTACGAGAGGCGAGTCGTTGAACTCTATTGGTTGAACCCTAATGGAGGAGTCATTCAGGATGAGTTATTTGCGATATTATTGAGATTCAGAAAAAAATAGAATCGGTTTGATTTCGGATATCAAAAAAATGTTTCGTATGATATTCATAGATGAACTCAAAGAGATCTATTGCGAATCATTTGGAAAGAGAGCATTGATGACTCTATCAAAACGTATAAAATGAATAGGGTGGTGTACGGCATAACATGTGCTCCCTACCTGGCACAACGAGTGCTTAAACAATTTGTAATGGATGATGGACACAATTATCCATTGGCTACCTCAGCTGTTAGTAGTGACATGTATATGGATGACCTACTTACTGGCGCTGCAGACATCTATTCTGCTAAACAGCTTAAGGAACAACTTAGAGCGCTTTTCAGAGGTGGAGACATGCAATTGCATAAATGGTCCTCCAATTGCAAAGAATTGCTCTCAAATTCGGAAGTTCCTGATGGAGATGTTTCTCTTACAATTCCTGATGAAACAAAGGCCCTAGGACTTTTGTGGAGATCTCAAAAGGACTCTTTAGCATTTTCGGTATCTGCTAATGTAGATACATGTGAATCGTGTAAAATTACTAAAAGATCAGTCCTCTCGACCACTGCTAGGATTTTCGATCCTTTAGGTCTGATTTCGCCTGTAGCGAAACTTGTAATACAAGAATTATGGAGGTTAAAGTTGGACTGGAATGATTCCTTGCCAATGCAATTGGAATCACAATGGAAGCGATTTGTTACATTTTTATCAACTATTAACACTCGGAACATTCCACGATATATTTTCTTGGACTATGCTCTTAAATTAGAATTGAACGGCTTCGCAGATGCTTCTGAGAAGGCATACGGTGCAGCAATATATGTAAGGTGTCTCAGTAACTCAGGAGAAATATCTACAAATTTATTGTGTTCAAAATCAAGATTCTCACCTCTGAAGTCGGTAACAATACCCCGGCTTCAGTTGTGTGCCGCTGTGCTTCTTGTCAAGTTAGCACAAAAGACCATCATATCGATGAAAATTTCATTCTATAGTACTGTACTATGGACCAACTCTAACATTGTCCTTGTATGGATACAGAAGGACTTTTCGGTACTCAAGCCTTTTGTGAGAAACCGAGTAAATGCAATTCAAAATCTTACAGAAATTAGTGCCTGGAAACACGTTCTATTCAAGGAAAATCCCGCAGATGTCATCTCTAGAGGGATCGATCCAGAAAAAATCGAAGATTGTAATTTGTGGTGGTTTGGTCCGTCGTTCTTACAAGATCATTCAGTAGTTTCTCCTTGTGTTTACAGTGATATCAAGGATAATGAGCTATACCAACGAGAATTCAAGGAAATTTCCAGTGTGTCTTGTGGTGCAAGGACAAGAAGTGTTACCTATAATCAACAACTGTTCTTCATTTACCCGACTTCAACGAGTCATCGTGTGGTGTGTGCGTTTCGTTAGAAATGCAAAAAATTCCTTGCAACGAAACGAGGGCAACTTAACTAGCCCTGAGTTATTTAAATCATTGATGTGTTTGGTGGAAAACTTACAAGAAAATTGTTTTGCTCAAGAAATTCAGTGTCTCAAAAGAGGTCAGCAGCTACCTAATTTAAGCTCGTTTATAAACTTATCTCCATTTTTAGATGAGCAGGACATTCTACGCGTTGGTGGCCCACTGAAAAACTCCAATTTGCCTATCGAAAGAAAACATCCAATTTTGTTGCCCTATAACAATCACTTTTCGGATCTAATTATTAATCATTTTCATGTTTTGTATCTCCATACAGGTGCAGAAGCAACTTTAACCAATATTCGTACAAAATTCTGGTTAATAAATAGTAGAAATTACGTAAGAAAAATTATTAGAAAGTGTATTCCTTGTCTAAAGGTAAGACCAAATGGTAGTAATCAAGTTATGGCAGATCTTCCCAGCTCTAGAGTAAATATATCAACAGTATTTACAAGGGTCGGTATTGATTTTTGTGGCCCATTCAGTATTAACTTGCTTTCAGGTAGATTTAAAAAATCGTATAAATATATTCATTTGTTTTGTTGTAAAGTCAGTTCACCTAGAAATTGTAAATAGTTGTAGTACAGATGCCTTTATAGGTGCCTTAAAACGATTTATTGCACTTCGAGGAAAACCTAGTGTTATTTATAGTGATAATGGCACAAATTTTGTAGGAGCTAATAATGAGTTAAGAAAAATATTAAAGGATCTATTCAATAAAGAAAGTACAGAAAAAATTGAAGATTCCATTGCTTCAGAAGGTATCGTTTGGCATTTCAATCCACCTGCCACACCTCATTTCGGAGGTTTATGGGAAGCAGGCGTTAAATCACTAAAATCTCACCTAAAAAGAGTTGTAGGAAACACTGTACTTACTCATGAAGAATTTAGCACACTTGTTACACAAGTGGAAGCAGTATTAAATTCTAGACCCCTTTGTAATCTTCCTAGTGATCCTAACGATGATTTCGTTCTTACCCCAGCCCATTTTTTGGTTGGATCATCGTTAACAGCTTTACCAGATCCAGATTTAACAGAAGTACCAATTAATAGGTTAAATAGATGGCAATTGGTACAAAGACTTTCTCAAATCTTTTGGAAAAAATGGTCGTCAGACTATTGAAATCGTTTGCAATCACGTGTTAAATAGCGTAAGGGTGAGAAAATATTTAAAGAAAATGAAATTGTTTTGGTTAAAAATGAGGATAATTCTAAAACACTTAATTGGAATCTTGCAAAAATAATTAAGGTTCACGCAGGAAAGGATAATGTAATAAGAGTTGTAACAGTGAAAACAAACAAAGGCATTTATCAACGTCCAATAAACAAAATCATAAAATTACCTTTCTATGATTAACTATCAATAGGTATTGTATATTTATATCTGTGTTTATATTCATTATCATAAATTTAATTGTTCGAATGCTTTACGTATTTAATTACAGTACTAATCAGTGAATACATTGTGTATTAACAATTTCGTATAGTTTTCATGCGTTGTTACGTAATCAATGTGTATTTGTGTTGCATGTAAACATTGCAACGGGGCCCAGGATGTTAGCGCCTTTGAACTGTAAATTCGCATCTTGGCGGTAAATGGTTGCCAAAAATATATGAGCGCGCCGACGCGCACCTTTACTACACATTCGTTTTGTCTCTCTCTCTCTCGTCTGTTATTTAAAAACCATGTATATAGTTATGTGTGTGTGATCGTAAAAGAAATGTGATCGTGAGCAAGGGCTATGCTTGCACTTTCTTATTCGACGAACATTGAAATACGAATTCCACTCCACTGCTCTCCATGAGTTTGGACGGAAACAGATAGTATTAACCTGGAAACACACTGTAGAAAAAAGCTTCATTCAATATAAAGTCAATTTTCCGAATGGATCACCAAGTGCTGTAAAGACATCGTATTTTTAATATATATATATATATATATTTAAATTTACCAGAACAATAAGCAGTTTGCATACAATGGAGTGCAGCAATCCAGAATAGGTATTAATAACATGAAATATATTTTGAAACATACTCATTGAATATTACGGTGTGGTAGAAAGAAGTTATAAATTCTCCACTCAACATATAAAACAATTACACTATTAGTCATGCTAAACACCAAAATATTCCTCCAGAAAGTTTAATGGTTAGGAAGGAGTTAGAGGAGACATCTTAACACTAACCCACGGAATGAAAACTGACCACTAATCACACAAAATGATGCCGGACGATCACCGCTGCGATGACGCGTCCGCTAATCAACGTCATATCCACAACATAAAAGGTTTTCGGACGCAAATTATAAATTTATCTGAACAAACGAAGATTCGTATTCTTGTAGTAATAATCTTATACCATATGAAACAACAACATCATGCATTTCAATAAATTTGATAAATAAGGATGGAGTTTTAACTTGGAAATACACTGCAGAAAAAAGCTTCATTAAATGTAAAGTCAATTTTCTGAATGCATCACCAGGTTCAGTAAAGACATTGTATTTTTAGTAAATATGTGTCTTTAAATTGACAGAAAATAATAAGCAGTTTGCATGTAATGAATCCAGGATAGGTATTAATAACATGATATATATTTTGAAACTTACTCATTGAATAGGACGATCAAAAAAAAGTGGCGAAAAGAAGATATAATTCTCCACTTAAACATATAAAGAATTATGCTAAACACCAAAATATTCCTCCAGAAAGTTTAATGGTCGGGAAAGAACTAGAGAAGACGTCTTAACATTAGCACTTAATACAATGAAACGTGGTTAACACAGTACGAACTACGACATGAAGTGGCCGCTAATCACCCAAAATGATGCCGGGCAATCCATGCTTCGAAGCCTCGTCCGCTGATCAACGTCATATCCACTACATAAAAGTCTTTCGGATGCCAAATAGGCGATTTATAAACAAACTTGGAAGGTCTAATTCTGCCTCCAGAAATTGTGGCCAGTATAGAAGAAGTGGTCGCGTGATCTACTGTCGGTTATTTACTGCACGCGTGTAAACGCCGCTTTAAGATGATCAGTACTTAATAGCTAATGCTATAATAAACAGATAGAGAGAAATTTTTAAATTTATTAAAAAAACTGTCAATTTTCGTCACTTTCTGCGATTTTGAAAGCCATTGCGGGAACGGAAGATATCAATCAATTTCTCCACATTTTTTTTTCTTTTAAATTCTCAGCAATTCGGAACTTTTCCGCGATATAGCGACATGAAAAAAAATTGAGTTTTTTCGGTCCACCCTAATGCCAATATCAGAATTCAAAATTTAACTTAAAATGTGTTGTTGATGTTGGTCGGCTCTTCTAATTTCAAAAAAAAATCTCCCTTTCACTTTTCTCCATTTATGTTTCTTTCAGAAGAAAATTAGAACACTTATGTGTGACAATTAACACTTATTTAAGCAAAAATCTTTTGTTATCCAAATAAACGTTAGTCAGTATCATGGAAGGTTATTCTCAACCTTGATCAAAACATTGTTTTCTCGTTTTAAAATTTCAAAAAAATGCGTTGAATGTCAGAAAACGAGTTTCTGGCTAAACTAACGATCTAAAATAATATGAACGCATTTTATAAATTTATTTTAACATTCGGAGTCATTTCTGTGATAATAAACACCAAGAAATTAAACAAGTACTTTCGAATTAAAGCATGAGAAATTACATTTTTACATTAAACTGTAAACTCGACTCAAATTAGATTCTTCTTAATAAATTTTTCACGTTTCCTTTCTAAATTGCATTGCTCTTTCAAAAAAAGAAAACAAAAAATTGGCATTATGTGTAATAGCAAATAAAAATACAGTTTATTTTCTATTATTTCTGCAAATATGAAATAGCAGAAGGCTTTAAAAATTTCGTCCGAAAATCATCAGTTGTAAAACTCAAAAATACATTTTTATCTAAAAATGCAATAAAAAAATGATTTGGCTCACAAGAAGAGAAACGTGATTTTTTCTTCTAACAGGAAGCCTTTTGGATGACGAAGATACTATTTTATAAAAACAGATTTTTCAGAAATGCTTACATTTCTCATGGTAAAGTGAATAATAAAAATTCTGAATATTCTAGTAACGATCAGAGTTTTCTACTCGATTTGACTTTATAAATAACATAGGTAGATCGGAGAAATGTAACGCACTGCGTGCTGAGAATAACTTGAACTATCGATGCTGAAATATTCTCATGCTTACTTGCCTAATTTACTTCTTAGTTCGCTCTTTAAGCTATTGCTGATATATAGAGGAAGATTGAAAAAACATTTTTCATTGAAATAAAAATATAAAGGATGCTTCTATGAATAATAGGGACTTCTCTATTTACCTTTTATTTATTTATTTGCATTGCTCTAATGCTACATATCATACAAAAATGCTGAGTTGCTGATTAAATAATCCATTGATAAGATATTATATATTATACTTTCATTGAGCAAAAAAAAACTGCAATTCTTCATTTTGATTTTAAAAATTACATTTTTTTATAACATTTAATTGACAAATGTCTCAATTTAGAGCTCTTCTTAAGTTATTAATTTCTAAGTTCTTTCAGTAATATTATTTCAGATTTGTGCCTGTCTAAGACGGACTTTTAACCGCCAACCATATCTCCTAACAGGTTATCACAGAATAACTCACGAAACATGTAATACACAATGGTGTTTAAGGGGGGGGGAAAGCTTGAAGAACTGGTCTGATGAATCAATTGGCACTAACTTTCGTTTCCTTAATAACTATACTTTTAACCATTTCTTTCGTTTTGTCAGAGAAATAATAATGCAAAATCCACAGATAGAAAAAATTTCGTTACCAAAATCTCTACTAATAACAAAGCCGGATGCGTATGAGTCTGTGTGTTGGCGCTCTACGGGCAGACCGCTAGACCTACAATTACAAAAATTGGCGCAGATATACGTTGGACGATGAGAATGTGCACATAGAATTTTAATTAAATAAAAAATAAGCAAATTTGTGAGGTTTTTCCTCAATAAATTCCAAAAATATTTCAGCACAAAAATAATTTTTGCGCCATCTAAAAGTACAGAAAAATTTCCTTTTCAGTGATATCAATTAAGTTCCTCTACAATTTTTTCTCTAATTTTAATAAATTTTAATAATATTTTTGCCATAATTTAAAACAATTTTTATTGATGCAACGCAACTCAAACCGTTTCCATTGTATAAACAAATATTTAATTGCGTGTTTCTCTTTCATTGTTGAAAGATGAGGTAGTATTCTAATAGAATTATTCGAATTTCTTGTTCTATAATGAAGCAGACCAAAGAGGAATGTTTATTTTTAACTCCACCCCGCGTTACGGATATCTCTGATTTCTTCTATTATAGATTATTAGCAGTACGCGCACGGCGTTGCCCGTGGAATCAGGACTTCAATAAAATGAAGAAAAAAAGACCCACAATGACTTGAAAAAATTCTGAAAACAAAACAAAAGATACGCATTATTGATTTTCCCGCTTATTTTTATTTGCGATAATGATATTTCAACTGTAGGAAAACAATACAGAGTACGTTAATCCGAAATAATATTAAAAAATTGCAACGTGAAAATGATTATTATACAGCAAGTAAAATATGCGAGACATAAACACGTTAAGACAGTCCCGAAATTAATAATCAAAGTCATTCAGTTGAAGGTTATGAAGTATCCTGCGCTCTGCACCGTCAGCCAATCAAAATTGCCAGCAACGTTCCGGAGAAGTGTCACGGGAGGAAGCTAACTTGAGGAAAAATATCTTTCAAACTGACGAGGAAAAATTAATTAAAAAAATGAGAAAAGATATTTTAACAATTCTTGTTTTAAATCCGACAGAACCGTTGCTGAATAAATTGAAAATAATAGTGTTATCAGAGCGTTGGATGCAGCAAATTTAAAAACAAAAAAAAAATTCAGTAAATTATGTTTGAAGCTCAAGACAAACTTCATTAGAACGAAAATTGTTTGTTCTATCCCATGGTGCATTGATTGTTCTTCAACGATCATTAGAAAAGATACTACAGCCGTAAACGTGCCGAAAATGACCCAAAGCAACACAAAACATTAAATAAAAAATTTCTAGATTGAATTTTAAAATTCCGGCTTCGATGTGCATTGAGTCACCTTTACGACTATTTGTGTGCCAAATTGCATGGCTATCAGTGCGATAGATTCGTCTGGACATCGTGCGCACATACACACGCACACACACAAACATTGCCTTTCCTAAGTATAGATGACCTTATTTACCAATTTTGGGACGTTTTGAGTTTCGACGATTTGTAACTGACAAGATTCTGATGCATAGATCGTACAAACGGAAATAAATTGAATTTAAGGTTATGCAAAATAAATTGGATGCAGCAAAGAAAAGAGACTTCCGTTCTTAGGATAATGTTCACACTGGTGTCCCTTACGTTCAGAATTGTCATATGAATTTGTTACGTTACAAATGTGAACAATAAGCTGCATAATTATTGGAATGCCATCGGTTTAGTTTAGCTGTATTAACGTCCCGTTTTGAAGCAACACGAGGGCTATTTTGGAACAGCCCTCGTAAGTTTGAACCGCGGTTAGATGACGAGGACGACACCTGAGCTGGTACCCCCCCTCCAAACTTCCACGCCGACTGTTTAATGCCTTAAACCCAGTGGGGTAGCCTGGGAGGGATGTACAGCACCAAACCAGCGGAAGGACTTTGGCTACCACGTATGATTTAATGTGCAACAGGCCCCATACACGGCGGATCTTTAGTGGAATCGGGTTTCGAACCTGGAAGCCTCCGGCCCCAAAGCCGAGACCTTACCACTAGGACACCGCGGCCTGAAATGATATCGGAAAGTTTTTGCTAGATGCATTCAGCAATAAACTTTATTTAATAATTCAAAATTTCAATCTTGCTATTTTGCTATAACAGTTACAATGTTAATAACATTGCCGTTGTTTAACTTCCCAAATTTTTTTCCAACAAATTAAATATAAATGAGCATGAATGTTCTCGCAGAGAGATATCTCATTATTTATCTTTCACTGTTATTTTTATAATTTCTGTTGAAAGTAAAATTGTTATCATCAATGCGATAAATATTGCAATAAATTAACTTTTTATTACCGCTTTATTTTATGATGTTGCACCAAAATTAAATGCTTCTATGGATATTACTATTGTAAGCGTATTTCATAATATGCCTGACAAAAGCATGTCTGCAATATAATTATTGTATATCAGTGTATGATATCAGGTAAGTGGCAACAGTGTGCTACTTTGAATTTGATTTTTTAGGAAGAGTCTAGAGAGAGACGATTACGAGTACGGTACGATTGATCGGAGTTACGTTGTATGCAGTTACGAAGTGAAATGGTTATGTTTAATAAATGTTGTTTTGTTTTAAAAGAAGTCTTATGAATGTCAATCGAGAAGCCAACATAAATCAGAAGTGGGATTAATTAGAAACCTGTGAATGAAAATCTCATCGACAGTTAAGTAAGACGGAAGGAGTTTGAAAATTAAAGTACGTTACGAAATTTTTTGTCGTTATTTGTAAATAAAAGTGTAGTAAAGTGCGAAAATGTCTATCTTCGCTGGAGCAAGGAAGTGCGATTTGAAGATATTGGCTGAAGAGCTTGGAGAAACGGTCAATGACAGCCATAAATTGAAAGATTTGAAAAAGATGATTTTGGCGAGCAAAGAGTACGATGAAGAAAGCGCCAAGGAATGGTTGAATACGATAATCAATGAGAGAAAAGAAAGAGAAGAAAATGAACGAAGAAATGAAGGAATCCAAATTGCTGAACGAAGACGCCAAGACGAAATTGCTGAACAAAGACGCCAAGATGAAATTGCTGAACGAAGACACCAAGACGAAATTGCTGAACGAAGACTCCAAGACGAAATCCAAATTGCTGAACAGAAAAGGCAAGACGAAATTGCTGAACGAAAGCGGAAGGATGAAATGGAATTTGAGCTGCAAAAAATACGCCTTGAAACAGAAGGTAGCTCTTTAAATTCAAATTCCGTCGCCAATCAAAATGTAAACAGTACGCAAATTAAGCCAAAGTTAAAAATTCATCATATGATGCAAAAATTTAATTCCGATGAAATCGATATAAGTTTATATTTAATTATGTTTGAAAGTCTGGCCTAACAAGCTGAAATATTGGAAAACACTTGGGTAACTCATTTGCTTGGCTTATTGCCATATGACGTTGCGCAGTTAATCGCCAGAGAACCAGATCAGATTGCAAACGATTATGGCGAAGTTAAAAAGATATTGTTGAAACGGTATAAGTTAACGTCAGAAAAATTTCGCCAAAAGTTTTTTATGCTTAATAAGAATTTAGGAAGTACCTGGAAAACTTTGCTTATGAATTGAGAAGTTTTTTTAATGAATGGGTGAATGGAGTTAAAGCAGATAGTTTTGAAAAGTTGAGCGATATTATCATAACAGATCAGATAAAACGTAAAGTGTCTCAAGAGATAAAAAATCACTTTATAGATGACTGGTCTAAGCTGAATTCGCTAGATGATTTAGTTGAAAAACTGGACGATTATGATACTTTGAGGTCAAATTTGAGTAGTAAACGACCACATAAAGAATGGCATTACGACAAGCAGAACTCCTTAAAAGATGATTCAGCTTTTACAACCAACGGAAATAAAAAACGGTACGGTATTACACATAACAAGAGGGGTGAACTAAAATGTATCCACTGTTCTAATTTCGGATACATTGCAAAGAACTGTTCGATGCCAAAATCAGTTTTAACATGCAGAGAATGTAATGAAACAGGCCTTAAAATTATAAACTGTGTCGCCAATGAAACGAATCATGCAAGTGAAGAAAGCTTATCTGTTAGACTAGTTGGCGAGAATTCAGGCGAGAGTAATTCATTTTTGAAGAAAGCGAAAATTAATAATTGTGATAACGTGCAAGCTTTAATTGATATTGAAAGTTCGTGTTGTCTCTTAAAGATTTCAGTTGCTCAGAAACTTAAATTCAATTTTGAACGTGCTGCCAATAAAATATACGGTTTTGGAAATCAAAAGATGCCTGCATTAACGCCTATTGGAAGAATTAAAGCCGATATTGAAGTTGATAATGTAAAGGCCGAAAACATAAGCATATACGTTGTTCCTGACGATGCGCAGTCAGTTGATCTTATCATCGGACGGACATGGCTTGATCTTCCTCATATTGCTTATACAAAAATAGGAGAAAGTGTCCACATTGGATACCGGGAAGATGAACTATTTAGAAACTTTCCGATTGATGAAAAAGCAAATCCAGTCTGCCTTGAACGGCTTGAAACAGCTCAGTCCGAGAGTGAAAGATTGCAGATTAAAGACACTTCCCAGCAAAAGATGATGGGCAATTTAGCGGAAGATCTTAAAATGGTAAAGAATGAACTGAGACTTCTACAAGGAGAAATTAAGAACTTTAAGGAAGAACGACAATCGTTGCTTCTTCAAATACAGAAAAAGAATAAGAATGTCGACAACTTGAAAAGCATCAACGATTCTTTAGTGAAAACGAATTCATATTACGATAAAAACAAGTCAGGTAAAGTATTGCTGCGTAAAGGAGACATCGTGGCAGTTAGAAGAAAACCTAACACGACAAGTGAATCAACAAAACCGCAACCACGATACCAAGGACCTATGGTTGTCACACAAGTACGCCCTAGTGACTAATATAAAATCTCACAGCTAGAACCTAGAACTGTCCGTCCTTATGCTACAATAGTTCATGTCAGTCAGATAAAAGCCCGGAGAAGCCGAAATGAAGACGATGATGACTCTAGTACGAATTCTCATAATGAACCTGAGAATCAAAGATCCAAACGAACTGTACGAATGAAGTCGATGATGACTCTAGTACGAATTCTCATAATGAACCTGAGAATCAAAGATCCAAACGAACTGTACGAAAACCACTTCGTTATGGAGATTTTATGCCGGACAGATAGAACTTTTTTTAAATGTTATATTTTCACCTTATTTTATCTTTTATGAATGTATATTTGTTTTGTGTTTTTGTAATAATATTATTGAATGTAAACAAAATGTGGTTCAATTGAGGTCAATTGAAAAGTCAGGATGGTCGAATGTAAGCATATTTCATAATATGCCTGACAAAAGCATGACTGCAATATAATTATTGTATATCAGTGTATGATATCAGGTAAGTGGCAACAGTAAGATGTGTGCTACTTTGAATTTGATTTTTAGGAAGAGTCTAGAGAGAGAAGTGTTGATTACGGTACGATTGAACGGAGTTACGTTGTATGCAGTTACGAAGTGAAATGGTTATGTTTAATAAATGTTGTTTTGTTTTAAAAGAAGTCTTATGAATGTCAATCGAGAAGCCAACACTATATTTTAATAAGGTATAATTATGAATAACTCTAAATTTTCACTTCTGTTTTCACTTCTACCTAATATTATCTTCATTTCTATGCGCAGAAACAATTGTACTTTTACTGTTTCAATATCCCTGATAGTTTCAATATCCCAAGACTAGCAATTTGGGGCGATTTTTCTTCTGGAAGGGGTGACAGGCATATGAGTTAGTTGAGCGCATTTCTTGAGTTCTTTGTTAGGTCCCGCTAAGTAAAAAGTAAGCATCTCCCCTCCTATTTTTCACATTTCTTCGATTTTGGTGAAAATATCTCCACCTGGCGCATACGCAAAAGCACGGAGGGTTTCGAAATCCGAGAAGATACATTATAAATTATAGAAATTTGATTTCCTTTTATATTTTAAGCTGCAGTGAACCTTGAATAATGATGATCATTCATTTCAATATTGGTTTGCAGATACAATATAAATTAATACACTTATTATTATTAAAAAATGATTATGATCTTCTTGATTTTCCTAGATTGAAGAAATGTTTTTCCATGATCATTTCTACACGTTTTCGGTTGTTATAAAAATAATTTTTTCCCGAATTTACATTTTCTGCTTTGTTCATGATTCATTTTGAAACATTAAGGTGACTGTTGTTTTACTGAAAAGTTTAAAGGCACCACTTAGTTTTGTAAAAAAAAGAAAGAAAGAAACATGTCCTAACCCATACTGGAAGTAAAAAGTAGTTAAAACATGTCAAAACGGAAAGTGCTCAAAGAGGAGGGTTTCCTCCCCTTCCATTACTTTCTAAAATACCTTCTTTCGCCCCACCTCTTCTTAAAACGAAGAATCAGGAACTATTGAAAGCACTTTATACTCTGTTGGATGATTTGAAAAGACCCGATTCCCTCCAAAAAAATCAATTTTCTCAGAGAGAGATATTTTTCAAGCAATTTCGGTAAAATACATGAACACAGTTGCAGAAAGCCATTATGGGGAGAATAGCAAGTATTTGTGCATTGTTTAACGAAATACCATTTCAGAAAGTGTTCTTTCTTGCACTGAAGAACAAAAACTGTTTTGAAAATAGACTTCCTCAAAAATAAAAAATAACATAAATAACAGACTTTAAAAATATAAAAAAAAATTCTTGAAAAGCCATGACAGAATTCATACTGGAGAACGACCTTTTCAGTGGCAAATTTACGCTTTAGAATTTGCTGATAAATCAAATTTAATGCAATTCCGTTGCTGGGAATTGCTGAGCGTTGACGAGTCAACCGATTAAAAAGTTTTTTTTGTGATGAAAGTGCAACTATACTGCAATGTCCAATATAGCAGGTACAGCTGAAATCAAAATTTCAGATAGATTAATGAATATTATCGATTTGTATCAAGATTATGCAGAACCACCTCCTTCAGAAATGAAACGGAAAATGACAGAAGTAAATTAGTCAAAAGTTGATAAAGAATATTTAAAATTCAATGAAGAAATAAGGATAAATAAAATTTCGGAAGTGTCATAAAGAAATGCGCCAGTTAGGCTTAACAGAAATGTTCGAAAAATGTTTCGCTCAGGAAGTATAGTATAACCTTATTCTAAATAACAAGCTTATATATGATGCTGAAGTGAAAGATACTACAGATTACAATTTACCTAAGGATGATAAAAATATTTAAGTATTTCATGAATATCAGGCATTTTTAAGCATTTTGTTAATGTAGAGCGTACCTCTATTCAGTAACATTTCGTTAAATTTGTCCAGTTTATCAATAGTTTTCATTAGCAAAAAATTAAAATTTTATCATTAAAAATAGAAAATTTACTCTAAACTTTTGATGAATATTAAAAAAATAATATAATTTAAATCAAACTTTTCTAAAAATTATACTTTTCTAAATACTTTGGCTAGGCCTTTATTGCTTTTCTTATATGTTGTATTAAAGTTAATTGACTTCACTAATAAGACTAACTTTTTATCGTTGGACCGCCCAGCGTCCTCAAATGAGGACTGGCAGTAATTTCAAAACTAACAAAACAATTGCTTGAATTTCACATTTTTTACTCTAAGTAACCCATAATAACTTAGATGTCAAATATTCATCAAAATATCAGCAGAATTAATTCGGGCATTAACAGGTTAAGATATTGCTCCTACTTTCTCTATGCAGTACAAATCTCAGAGGTAGTGTTCTTCATATTTAGATTAAATGCAAATGGTTTCGAAAATGCTCAATTTTATGCATACAGATTTAAGATATAAGAATAAGCAAAAATTAACAGCAGTAAGAAATTGAAATGCATTTTCTAATAACGCATAAATTCTCTTTCGAATAATATAAAACTTTTTGCCAATGCGTTTTATTTATGCGTTCATTTTAAAATTTAAAAAAAATCTTTTATTTTGTCCATTACTCAACAAATACACAATTTGTTAATATGCTTACTACGCACTAAATTGTATATTCGTATATAAAAACGAAACTTATTAATATTATTTTTATTTATTTATTTATTTTAATTTTGGACACACTTTCCATTCCGCTTTCTAAGTATTTTACTCATCGTTTCAAAATTCCAATATAAGCACTTTTTGACGATTTTGCGCCGGAAGCAGTGGTAGGCAATAAGTAAGATGAGTTCATTTCCGGAGTTTTAATTAGATTGCACTGAGTAAAATGTAAATGCCTCCCCCCTCCATTTAACACTTTACACCTATTTAGGACAAATCTACTCCATTTGGCGAATGCACAAAAGCGCGGAAGGTTTCGGAGTCCGAGAATCATCTATACCTTAAACTTATGTTTCACACTTAAAAGATATCCTTAGGGGCCAATTTCACTATTAAATCTAAAGCTAAGCTAAGGAATGAAAATCTCCTTCCAACTTAGGAAAGAAGCAAAGAATGATGAATATGAATCACTTTCAGTACTGTTCAGCAACGGATTCCGAGACTACCACTTTTGGACGATTTTACACCGGAAGGAGTGTCAGGCAATGAGTCATATGAGCGCATTTCCGGAATTCTTTGTTAGATCACGCTGGGTAAAATGTAAACATCATCCTTCCATTCTTCTCTTTCCCCCTCCTGTGATGAAATTTACTCCACCCGGCGCATGCACGAAAGCTCGGAGGGTTTCGGAATCCGTTGCTATACAATATTAATTATTTATTTCGTATACAAACTTCCAGTCTTCCGAGAATTCTATAGCAACAAGAATCCGGGAGATAGTTTATAATTTTATTTTTTTACGAATGATTTTTTGTAATATGCATAATGGGGTACTACTTTTACTTTTTGATTGCAATATGTGTAAATATTTTATACGAAAATTTGCATTCCATATAGAGGAACTTCAGTCGATATACAAAAATTGCTTTTCAATTGTAAAGGCTATGTTACTGAAAAAAGTTAAAAATACAGGGATTTTCTATATATTGAATATTGAATGTTGCTTCTGCGTAAAAAAAATAATCTGAAAATGCAAAGTTAAATGTTCGGAATGGAAAAACACGACAAGCTAAGTTTTAACATTATGAAAACTTTATTTAATGTATAGTAAACTTCGATCATAGAAGCAATATAAAATTACTATGTTTTAAAGATGGAAATTTTGAAGTTTTTAGTATTAGGCCAGATGAATGAAAGATTTCGAAATACAAAGAGGTTTCCATAAACATTTTTTGCACGATCAGCTATTTTATATATCTGATCCGTAGTTTTATTTATTTAAGAGAAATTAGAAATTCTCAGCAAAGAAGATCGTGAAATTTCAGTTGTAAATAAAGAGTTTTCAAGATACTATTATACGTGATTCAAAATTTATTATATGTAGAGAGAATAAACTGTTTTGAATATAAATCGGCATAAAAAAATCTGTTTCTTAAAGCATTTGCTTTGTGATGCGATAATCTTCAAGTTCTTTAACACAAATTAGAAAGCTCTTGCGAAACATTGTTACTTTCAACCTTCTCATCTCCTCCCCCTTAAATGATTTAGCTTTTTGTAGAAATGTTGAAATTAAATATTCAGCTAAATGTATATACAAATTAGCAAACACAGATTATTGATAGATTGATTGAAGTTTACTATACGTCTTTGTATTCAATATTGTTGCACAAAATCTTACCGTGGGTGTATGGTGTAAACAGTCCAACACGCAGGATAATGGAGAATGAAGGTTTATTTACAAATATGCCGGAAAACACGTAACACAGGTACAGGAAACAATAGTCCTTGCACAGATTACCAATGTAAATAGACAATAATTCACAGGTAATGACAGTTCAATCAGCAAATATCTAACAGCACAAACAGTCAGCCAATAACTAGTCACGACAATAACAGCTCAGCTCACCAGCTGATTAGCTCACACAGCAGATAGAACTCTGAAGACGTTTACGCTTCACAGTGAAGTAACCAGTCGATCAAGACGCTGTTGTGGTCCAAACGCGGTCTTATATACTCTCCCCGTTAGGCTGTGACGTCACATAGAATTTTCATGAAAATCCTAGATCTCGGCCCCTAATAGAAATATCGAGAAAAGGACTGCATTTTCGAGAATAATCTATTTGTCGCGAAGGTCGCCAAATTTGTCGTCAAGTCGCCAAAATGGTCGCCAAGGTCATGCGTGCCACGAGAGTCGCTGAAGTCATTCCATGCTTCACCTTGTAAAACCCTCTTCCCAACCATGAGACCTGCATTGCTGGGAAGCGACTTTCCATGACTGTAACAATATGTAATGCCAGAATGCAATCATCTTGAATTTTCAGCTTGTATTTTTTTTAAATTGATACAAAAATATTGTTAGAGTTAGAGATTCTTGCGTAAGTTATATGATTTATGTAGATTAAGTTTGTAAAATAAAAAAAATTCGACGGGAGGCTGTCTCTGCGAAACGCCCGCTGGGATTGAGGAGCGTAGACTTACTTACCTTACTCAACTGTGATTTCCTGTGACTAAAGTAGCTGCATGTGACTATTAACTCTTAAGTCTATAGTGGCTATTAGTCCAGTGTGACTATGTGACCCTACCTATGTAAACTTCTTCTTGATTTTCACCAAATTTGCAACTCGACTGTGATTACACCGTAATTCCAAATTCTAAAATATTTTTTACAATCTTCAGTGTCCACCTTTCTCTATTAAATTGAACTAAAACCAACTCCCTATGTTATTTGGTTGCGGTGCTATAAGCGTTTAACTTTAGCACGAAAAGCGTCATAATTTTTTCCTTCCCCGACACACCATTATACTACTATGGAGAGACGTAAGTCTACGTCGAAAAAAGTTTGAGGGAGCTGCGTTTCTATGTTGTCTATGATGTTTATGAAAATGACAACAGGAAACTTCTGCATGGAAAACAGTAGATTTTTATCCCTAATAATCATTTTCAAAATACCATACATAGGCAGCACGGACTGAATAACTTCCGTGCTCACCTTTGTAGCTTTAAGCTCTCGTTTGTTTGTAAACGAACGAGCATGTGATTCAATGTAACAAATATTGCCAAAAAGTTCAAATATAGAATGCATGAAGGTGCAAGGCCGCGATGGCCTAGTGGTAAGATGACCAAGCTGGAGGGTTCCAGGCTCGAAACCCGATTGAAGATCCGTCATGTATTGAGCCTGTTGCACGTTAAATCGTATGTAGTTGATCAAACGTCCTCCCTTTCGTGTGAAAATTAAGAGAGAGTGCCAGCTCAGGTGTCGTCCTCGTCGTCTGACCACGGTTAAAAATTATGAAGTCCGTCCCAAAATAGCCCTCGTGTTGCTTCAAAACGGGACTTTAATGCAACTAAAAACAAAACTAAAGCATGAAGGTGAAACAAATGGTCATAATTTAGTTACAATATCTATTTTTTCGCACAACGTATCAAACTTAGAGACCACTGATTATTTTCCGAATTCCTCGCTATATAGTTCGTTCAATAAATACTTAGTTAACATTATGCCAAATGCTTCCGTTCTCCAACTAATTCATCTGCATTTCAAATATAACAAAATTCTACTTACTGTTGAGTGTAAACATCGTTTTCTCCGAAAATTCTGAACCAACACTAACACTAGACCAAATCTAAATACAATAGCCTCATGAAAAGTTGATCATTCCC